>PVKU01004919.1:0-134965 GCA_004027475.1 Anoura caudifer
CATCATAATTACATTAGCCAAGATTAAAATGAAGGAGAGAATTCTAGAAGCAGCAAGGGATAAGGGGACAGTCACCTACAAAGGAGTTCCCATCAGACTGTCAGCTGATTTCTCAAAAGAGACCTTCCAGGCAAGAAGGGGCTGGAAAGAAGTATTCCAAGTCATGAAAGGCAAGGACCTACATCCAAGATTGCTCTATCCTGCAAAGCTGCCATTTAGAATGGAAGGGAAGATAAAGTGTTTCTCAGATAAGCTCAAGTTGAAGGAATTCATCATCACCAAGCCCTTATTATATGAAATGTTAAAGGGACTTATCTAAGAAAATGAAGATAAAAAATATGACAGTAAAAAGACAGTAAACTGACAGATATTAACAACCGTACCTAAAACAAAAGCAAACTAAGCAAACAATAGAACAGGAAAACAACTAGAAAACAAACAACTAGAAACACAGAAATGGAGATCACATGGAGGGTTAGCAACAGGGGAGTGAGAGGAGGAGAGAGGGGGAAAAGGTACAGAGAATAAGTAGCATAGACGGTGGTTAGAAAATAGACAGGGGGAGGGCAAGAATAGTGTAGGAAATGTAGAAGCTAAAGAACTTATGACACATGGACATGATCTAAAGGGAAGGAATGTGGGTGGGAGGGGGTGTGCAGGGTGGAGGGGAATGATGGGGGAGAAATGGGATAACTGTAATAGCATGATCAATAAAATATTATTGATAATAAAATCATTGATTATTATAATAAAAATATTATAATAAAATTTTATTATATTAAAATAAAATAAAATGATATCATACCAAAAAAAAGTACCAGTATTACCAAGAACAGGATTCAGTTTCCCTTTGCAGTAAAATAATGAATTGGGAGCTGTGCCTGGAAAAGATTTTCAAGAAAAACAAGGACTGGAAATAGAGGAAGGATGTTCAGACTGCAAAGGGCAGTGTACACTCTATGAGGGAGTGTTTATTAGAACAGCAGGGCTGGGTTAACTTGGCACTGCAGCCTGCTTTTGATTGATGTTAGCTGTTCAGAGGCTCTCTTCTGACAGCAGTCATTCGGGTTCACTGCAAACTGAAGTAGTATGGGTGGAGGATCCGATGCCTTCCCTGATGGGAAGAGCTAAGACCCCAACAGGTACAATTTCTGGTTTGGAGAGTTTCAAAGATTCTGCAGAAAAGCAGCAAAGACAGCTTTTTTTTGGACCTAAAAGGTTCTCTGCATTATGAAAACCCCTTCTGTCCAGGCCCTATCAGCAGCACCAGATGGGGCTGACATAGGCCCATCTTGAGGTGGCAACTTCCCAGCAACATGCACAAGCCAATCACATCACTTGCAGTGAGAGCCTGCCGCTCAAGATAATACCACTTGGCTCCAATACGGTACAGTGTGTGCCGCCTAATTTGAGGCTGAGCAGCTGAGCCTGACCCTAAACAGGACTTTGGAATTCCTCCACATACAGATTAGGGATTTTTTAAAATTGGCAACTAACTTCAGTTCACTTTAGAACTCCTTGTTTGGTGCACACACCTGGCTCTTTCAGAGACTTCAGCTTTGCAGTGAAGTTGGTGGTGGTCAACAGAAGTTTCGACATGGACATTAGCAAGGAAGGTTCTTGTTGAGATTCACACATAGAAAAGCCCACAGGAGAATTGTAAGAGCTCACTTCAGGATGAAGCTGCAAGAGCTAAGTACATTTAACACCAGCAAATGCTGTCCATTGACCAACAGATGCAGGAAGGTTATTCTTCCAAGAACTACAGCTCCTGTGACGGGAACCTGGCTACTTGGAGCGCAGCTTCCTCTCCTGCTGCTGTTGGCTGGCCTGCAGAACCCCACGGTGAGTTCCCAGGTAGGGTGCGATTGAAGAGGTGAGTGCTGGATGACTAAAGCTCCAATACAGCCTTCCCCTGGTGACAACCTTTCAGCAACTTTTAGGCACTTGGGATCTAATTTCATTCAGACATCTTAAGTTATGCTAGTGAAGAGTGTAGAAGACTATTATTTACAACTATGGAATTCTTTACAGTTTGTAAATTTGACATAATAGAAGCCAGTGGCATGTCATTATTTTCTGGATTCTCCACAAAATAAAAGTAAAACACTGCTTGTGTGGGACAAATAAGGCAAAATTAACCAAGGCTATTTGGCTTTAGACTGTATCATATGAATCAACTCAAAAGAAGTATTATAATTTATAGTTCCACATAAGGGAAAGTAACCTAATGTTGAAAGATAATAGACTACATATTTGACACTAGTAGTATAATAAAGTTTTAGTTTATCATAATGAGATTTGGCAAAATGTGATATTACTGATTTTGTATTTTGGCTTAAACAGATTCTCTAGTTTTACTGGTAAACTACTGTCAAGAGTTATTGGTTAAGGTTATTTAAGCAGTCTTAAAAATTTGTTCTAATTTACACACAACAAGATGGTTCAATCTCAATAACAGTATAAATACCAAATGGTATTTTTATTTTAGTTTCAGCCTCAACATCTTTGACATTGACTGGATGGAACTTTATCTTTTCATATACTACATAATGAGTACTGCTTATTAGAAAAGTATTATTTTTCTGCCAAGCAGGAAACATCTTGGGATTTAGGGCATTGAAATATGGCTGTGCATGATGGACTGATGGTGCTTGGTACTCAGACTCTACCTTCAGTTTAATGCACACTAGGTATCAGTAAGTAATATTCAATTGGTTACCCATTAGACAATGTGCTTTTCCCACCCCTGATTTCCAAGAAAAGTGACTTTCCTAGGCACAGTCCCAATCACTGTCCAAACCTTTACACACTCTGCTACCCTGGAGGTGGGCAAATTTACCTGATTGGTAACATAAGGAAGAATAAGTGACTATGCTGAGTTTAAGTCTGCTTTTCATCTTCCTGGGAACTAGCCTGATGGCAAAGCCTGGGAGGTCTGTGTTCCTCCATGACAAGAATCTTACCTGGGTAGGCTGCAAGTCAGTACCACCTGGAGCTGAGTGGGCAAGGCTGCCTCATTCTGAGGTTTATTCCCAACAAGCCCACTCACCATCAGACCTAAACATGTGTGCTCCAACATGACATTATTCATTAATAAAAATGATATTTTAGCCCTCATCTTTGCTCTTTTTTTTTTTCAATTTTTTTAGAGCTTGAATAGCAGAGAGGGCTGTTACTCACTTGGGATGCCTTTGAAGCACCCAACATCATTCATCACTTAAGTCTTTTCTTAAAGTTCAAAGGCTCATTATAGCTTTCAGATATTTTTAAAAGAGTCCTTAAAACACCCATGAGGAAATGTGAAGGGGGTCAATAGAAGAAATAGAAAGTAAAACAAAACTTTAAGGTTATTAATTATTCTCTTCAACATACCCAACATGCAAAAAAAAAAAAGCTTGTGAGTTGTGAGTTTGGTGATACAAAAATGGTCACTTCCTCTCTGGGGCAATAAGCATTTCTGAGCTTTCAGTGATATTTATCAAATCAAATTCCACCTCTAACACAGGTCATTGATTCAAGAAGGACTGAATAGTGGAATGATTATGAGTGAAATTTACTTCAGCAAAGGCTGGTCTTGAGGAGACGGTCTCATAAAGCACAGCAAATCTGCATTTAAATTCATCATATGATTAAAAAAATTTTTTTTTCTTATAGGCTGCTATTAAAATCAACTTTGACTTGGCACCAAATTCCTTTGATGATCAATACCAAGGCTGCGGCCAACAGGTCATAGAGGAGCTAAGTCAAGGGGATTATTTCACAAAAGAACTAGATACCCGAAGGAATTATTCCAGGGTCTGGCATAGTGCTCACCTAACCTGGCTGAGCCGAGATAAGGCCCTCCCTGGGAACATGACTATCACACATGCTGTGGTCATCTTGGTTTACACATTGAACAACAATATTCGCTCTGACTTCACCAGAGCCATGGCCAGCGCTGCCAGGTCTCCGTGGGAGTACAAACATTCGTTCCATTTCAAGTATCTACACTACTACTTGACCTCAGCAATCCAGCTGCTGAGGAAAAGGATTATAATGAAGAATGACTCTCTGTGTTATGAGGTGTATCACGAGGCTGATTTCTACTTGGAAGCTTATGTAGGTGCCATCCTTCGATTTGGCCAATTCCTCTCCACCTCCCTCTTAAGAAAAGAGGCACAGAAGTTTGGAAACCAAACTCTATTTACCATATTGACCTGCCTGGGTGCACCCATACAAGACTTCTCTCTCAAGGAGGAGGTCCTGGTCCCTCCCTATGAGTTGTTCGAAGTTGTAAATACAAGCTACCACGCAAGAGGAAACTGGTTACAATTGCGGTCAACTGGAAATCTGAGCACATATAACTGTCAGCTGCTAAAAGGTATGAATTCACTTTTATCAGGATCAAAGACTATTACTGTTTTATAAAATATATTTTCTGAGTGGGCTGGGGGTAAAAGGCCAAAAACATAGAAAGTGGCCTTCGATAATGGTGGAACTGACAGGTTGGGGGGGTGGAAACTGCCTTATTTTTTAGTTTCCCTCTCTTCTTTCTCCTTACATACCTCAAGGAAAATGTATTTCTACAATTGCATAATATACTAGCTATTCTAGATGAGAAAGTAAATCTCATAAACAATTGTGCATAAAATATAGCATCTTTACCTTCTCCCTCAAACTCATTTTTTTTGTTATGGTCATTTCATGAGTAAGGAGTCCTAAAGGTAAATCAGGAGGTGTGATTCAATCATTCACTCTTACCTATTAAGCATCTTCATTGTTTGAAGAACTGGCATAGGAAGTCCCAGGCAAAATAAAAGGAATAAAGCAAAACTACTATCCCAGAAGGATTTTTAGTTTAATGAAAAATAGACATATGAACAAATATCTACACACAAAAGTACAAAGTAACACACCCAATGTTGAAGCAATGGTTGTGGCCACTCAGTGTAGGAAGCTACTCATCCTCTCTGGGGAAAGTGAGAAAGACTTCAGGGTAGAGGACCACATGGGACTTGAAGTAGGAATGGGGGTTTTAGCGAGAGGAGAGAGGAAAAGTCATCTCAAGCAGGAACCAGTGTACTGAATCACAGAAATTTCTGACAGCCTAATGACTTCAGGGACTCTCCAAAATTCTGGATGGCTGCAGGGTAGGATGTGCAGGACACGGACAGGGGCTAGGACTAGAAAGAGAGTTGGAGAGTGGTAGGGTCTGGAGGATTCTGATGTGGCGCAACTGTAAAAACTCATGCATTCCATGCTCAGGACTTTTGAACTTCATGCTCTATGTACATAATAAGAAGTCACTAGAAGTTGTTAAGGAAAGGAGGAGCATCAGTTAGATCAATATTTTCACAAAAACTCTGATGATATCATGGAAAATAAACTGAAGCAGGAGAAATTAGAGCTATCACAATATTTAAAAAGTTGAAAAGCTCTTTTTTTTTTAGAAGAACACGTCCATCACTGATTCCATTTTATCCCTGCATGTTGCCAGCCATGGTCATTTCACAAGGCAATAATGCTGGGCCCTATTTGATTCAGAGAGAGGGGGAATGTCCTTATCCATAAGTATAGTTGTTCACTCTCAACCGAGCTACAAAGATCATTACTTGGGGTGGGAGGGTCTACCTTTGAAATATCCTCTACTCCATCATCATTTCTGCTGTGAATAATACAGGCTATCAGCATTTCTCAACCTTTCAGAGCTGCAGTGTTGCAGAGAGCCTTAAACTGGCATCCACAGCAAAGTCTAGGGCCCACTCACTCTGGCCCTGGACTAAGGGAAAGGTGACCTACCACACCTTCTATCCTTGCCCTTCTCTCCTTGTCAGTGTGGCAGGAACAAGGCAAGTGAAATGTGTATCTGCCCCACAGATCCAACAGATTAGTGTTTGTAGAGGACAATGAACAACTTAGAGTAGAATCTGAAGAAAACTGAGGTTTTGATAATGAGAACATTTATAGCCAGGTTGCAGGATTCTTTGGAACTACACCTGCCTAGGATACTGTTGCTTCAATTTGCATCATGAATTTGAGACAAATAACTATTCTACTAGGTCAACTAGCAGAGTAAAATATATTAAGTGAAAAATCATAGAACATTGATGTCAAGGAGTCAAAAACCAAGGGAGAGGAATATGTCATAGAAACTATTACCCATGTTCTACCACTCTGTAAGTCTCAAAGAAAAATATTTCAACCCCTCCCACCAAACTAATGATCTTTGCTTTCCTGTGGTAAAACTACTCAAACACAACTTTAACTTGGTTTTGAGTTAAGGCTTAGCTGAGGTAAGCCATGTATATATTACTAGGTTCTGGAAGCTTGGTTGGTCTTGATTGGATATTTGAAATCATGAATCATGCTTAAAGGAATCAATCATCTTGTGTTGCTCTGTAAGGTCTTTGTGAGAAGTAA
This sequence comes from Anoura caudifer, assembly GCA_004027475.1. Taxonomy (NCBI): domain Eukaryota; kingdom Metazoa; phylum Chordata; class Mammalia; order Chiroptera; family Phyllostomidae; genus Anoura; species Anoura caudifer. Next base: position 6,403 of record PVKU01004919.1, read on the forward strand.
CTTGACCACATAGTATTTCAAAGTCTGGCATGGAATCCAGGCAGTTTGAGCCCAGATCTGCTCCTTCTGTGCTCACATTCAGGTTCTATCACTTTTGGGCTTTGTTCTCAGTCAAGTTGTTTAAACTCTAAGTTTCTTCATCTATATAATGAACATCATAATAGAACCCTACATGGCTCTTGTGAAGATGAAATAAAATGCTAAATTATTCCTAAACTCTCTAGCATACAATAAATAATAAATAAGTATGAACTACTATTAACTTTAGTCCCCTAGCACATATTTGTTGAATAAGTGAATTAATAAATATAGCATTCTCTTCCATGCCTCTAAGTGAGCTGGGCCTTGGGTCAGATGACCCTATAACTCAATTAACTAAAAACAGTTCACTATTTTCTAGAAAAAGAAACTCTTCTAGAAAGTTCAACCCCTAGTTTAAGACTAAGGAGCTGAAGCCATAATATAAATGACTTGGAATGTGACCTCTTGCAATGTGGCTTACCATAGCTATCTTTTTCTTAGAAATTTGCCAATTAGAAGCTTGGGCAGCCTTGGGAAAAAGAGAATGTAAATGGCAGAATAAAAATACCACTGGTCTTAGAAAGTTTTATGTTGTTCGAAGACATTGTACCATAGACCAAACGCTGGGATTGGAGCGTCTTTCCAGCCAGCACAGTTCTAAAACTATATGGGAGAGTCTACAAGGGAAAGGACAGTCTTGAGCTGCAAAGACATCTGTCCTTTGACTCAGCTCTGACTGGAAGTTGCAGAAACCTTACCTAAGCATCATCTGCCATCAGTTTGCCGTTAGCATAGTCACTTTAGCTGAGGACAGAAAGACTATAGACTTGGAATGGACACCACAAATATCCACCTAGCTCTACTAATTTTTTTAAAAACATTTTTGATTGGCTTCAGAATACTTTTAGCTATTAACTGCACTGTTTTTTTTTTTTTCTCAGTAAGTAAGCTATGTCTGAAACTTTCTTTAAATCATTTCTGTTAACTGATAAATACTACTCTATCCAAACTTGGGAAGCAATGTGGGATTGACATACACATGAACAATGGGAGGAGGGAAGTGATGTGTTTTTTTAAATCTGAGAGTCCTTCACTGGGAGGAACTAAGATCATGTACAGTAGGGGGAGAAAAATATTTTTTCCTCTTCCCAACTATGTTCCTGGCTGAGACTCCCCCCATTAGCCAGATGAGTAAAGCTTATAATGTTCCTGAGCTAAGGAAAGGGACAGGGATCTGAGGCTTTAAAGAGGAGGAAGAAGATTCATAGGAAGATGAGAAGGGTAAATGTTTGGTAAACAAGTATGTTTGCCCAGCAAATCAGGTATGTCTCTCTGATACAAAAAGTTAGCTCTGGTAGTAGCTCTCTTCTTGGTATCAGACCCCTTTTTAAATTCTTTTAGGCAGTTAACGGGGAGGTAAAAAGTTTTTCTTGAGTCTGCTGGGCCTTGATAGCTTTCAGCTCAAAGTAGTTATTATGCCAAAGAGGCATATTTTGGAATGATGTATTATGCTCCCCTTCAGTCTCCTCATCAGATGTCATTTTCCATATAACTACTACTGCCCACTTCGCTTCTCCCAGTCACCCGGGTTACACAATTCACCTTAGCCTAGGGAATTCACAGAGGGTGCTCTGGAGTACTGATATCCAATTTCTCATGAAGGTACAATCTTCTCAGTCGACTGTTTCCTTTCCATTTTTTTACTAGCAGAAGCCATAAGCTATTTGATGTCCCAGAAAGTCCCTATGAGCCAGTGACTTATGTTTCCCCTCCCATTTCCCCTTAATGTAGCAGGCATGATATTTGAAAGCCAACATAAACATCTTTAAAAACTGGCCAGCCAGGATACTGTAATCCTCCCAGAGAAGAGACAGTAGGTTAAAGAGCATTCCAATCTTTCAATTTATTTCAAAGTTGGTTTTGTTAACTTGCAACTTCAGTTCTCAAGTTCAAAGACTTCCCAGGAATTTGTCACCTTCAGAGAGTGGAGAAGTCAAATTAACAGCATAATATACAGGGTCCGGCAGACATAAGGCTTGCTTGAGTGTGATTGGTGGGGTACATGAATGTCTTACATGAGATGGACAGCAATTTGAACAGTTCACCTAAAATATCATATGGTGTGCTTGAGTGTGGTATTGTTATGTTACAGAATTACATGCTTATGATTTTGTAATAAAAGATTTTGTATTAAAAAAGGAGCACTATCTGTCCTGGGCCCTCTGTGTAAGGGAGTGAATAAGTAAAAGAAAAATTGTTTATAAGACATTCTAAACTAACAGTTCTCCTTCTAATTCTTCCCTCAGCCCTCACATGACCTATACTGGTTACCATAGAAACAGATGTTTTCAGGCCCATGGAAAGACTCAAAGTATATTATGTTAGTTATTTGCCCTTAAATGTTGTTTGTTCAGCAAAATAATCTGTGCCAAAAATCTGTAGACACACAAATACAGCTCTGTTTTGTATCACTGAATTCACAAAGAAAAAGAATTTGTTAAAATGTTTAACATAATCAAAATTCTTAAGCATGTTTCTAGAAAAAAATGCAGTCAATTGTTTGTACTGAGCCTTTACATGTTAACCTTGCCCGTTATTAGCATTGAAAACATGAGCAAATGGCTTAGTCTCTCTGTGCCTGTTTTTTTTTTTAAGTAAAATAGAAATATTTTTAAAAATAAAACCTACCTCATATGATTCTGGAAGGTAAAAGCACTTAGAACAGCATCTGGCCTGTGTAAGTAAGTACTCAAAACTTTTTAGCTACTCTTACCGTTATTATTGTTTACTTTATTAACTTCCTGTTCCATTTTATTCTGGGCTTCAATTTTCTTTTTTTTTTTTTAAGGATTTTATTTATTTGTAGAGAGGGGAAGTGAAGGAGAGAGGGAAAGAAACATCAGTTGGTTGCCTTTTGCATGACCCCAAGTGGGGACCTGGCCTGCAACCCAGGCATGTGCCCTGACTGGGAATCAAACCACTGACCTTTCAGTTTGCAGGCTAATGCTCAGTCTACTGAACCACACCAGCCAGAGCTGGGCTTCAACTTTCTCACATTAGTTTTCCCTATTTGGGGCATCACCTTCACCTCAAAGTGGAGTGTCTTTCTCAGAAAGTGGAAGAAAGAATGAGCATGTAATTGAATGAATCTAGGAGGGCACAGTGGATAGAGAATAGACTCCAAGCCAGTAAGATCTGGGGATATGTTAGTTATGTGGCCTTTTGTGTAAATAACAACCTCTGAGCCTGTTCCTTCATTCATAAAATGGGGGCAATACTTGCCTAGAGGGTATGTTGTGATAGCAAGCAGTATCCACCCTCTCAAACACAACTGAAAAACTCCTGGAAGTACTTTGCACGTGGAAGCAGAATAATAGTTTGATGGTGCAAATGTGTGCTTCAGTAATATCAACAGTAAGAATAGGAGCAAAGGAAGAGACAGAAGAAATAACGCTTATCGTTTTTGAGTGCCAGCTTTTTCCTAGATAGTGCTTATTATTAAAAGATTAGTGCTTATTACTCTCCGTGCTTTGACAGAAAGAAGCTATAGACAGCATTTGTCTCCACATAATAGATTAACTAGACATACTGCATGTCAGTTTCACCTTTTGTCTTTTTTCAAGAGCTTGAATGTTTCTTTCTGAATCATTGATATAATTCACAAATTCAGACTTCAGGAAATAAAAGGCATAATAATTGTATATTTCTTCCCAGACTGTATACCCTAAGGCAGATATGACCAAAATTAGATTATAATACACCAACAGAATTACAGTTAGGTAGCAATTAGTTCACAAAAGACTTTCACACACATTATGTGTTTAAGTCTTACAACCACCCTGGATATTGGGTTGTTGAGCCCCCTATGCTAAGGTGAATATGAGGTTTAGAGAGGTCAAATGATTTGTGTGAGATTTTCCAAGTGGTTTGTACATGACAACAGTAGGACTCTTTCCCATGTTTTTGAACAAAAAGCCCAGAACAATTTTCTCTATAAATTGCATTTCAGAGATTTATTTGTCCACTCAAAAATGTTACTGAGAACCTACCATTAGTTTCAATCTTCTGTGACAGAGACTATTTACATTATAACTCACTTTGCATGCACATAAATATATAAAAGCAAATGTGACAAAGCAACAGTTTATTATTACATGTGCTGTGTAACTCTAGAGTTTTTTATTCTAACCTATTACATTATTAGAAAATAATGGTCATGACCTGCAAAACTGATGTGACAAACCATTAATGGATCACAATCTCCAATTTGAAAAATATTGTACTGGAGTACAGAGGAAATAAAAAGTATTAAATAGATAGTCTAAAAGAAAAGAGAAGTACAAAAGTAAAAGTAACATGAGGTATTCTCAAATGACCTTATAGATCGTAACTAATGTAATTCAGATGTTTTTTATTTATCCTTCTAAATATATTGTCTGTGTTTAAAAAAAATAACGTGAGGTAGAAATGATAAGGACTATAAGAAAGGTAAAGAAAAAGTAACAAGAGAGTTAGAAAAGTTACTATAACCTGAGAAAATAAAATTAGTATATGACATTTTTAACATCCTAGTTATTATTAAATAAGGCTTAGGAGGTGCTTTTGAAGGATGAGTGTGATCATAACACAGTAATGTTTATACATTTGTCTCTTGTTTGAGCATCATCATAATAGCAGTGAAGGAAAGTAAAGAATAGTGATATTGATCATAGTATTTCCAAAAAGCTTAAGATGCTGTCATTTGACAGATCAGAAAACTGAGGCTCCCTGAAAGTAACTAACATGGTCCAGTCAGACAGCTAGGGGCAGAGCTTCAACACCAAAGCTAATCACTTCCAAAAACCATACTCTTTCTCTGCCATGTTGTTTCACTATCAATATTTTCTGATAACTCCTCAGCAGAATCATATCCCTCTAAAGACTGAGAAAGGTAGGAGGTGGGGGGTCATTGTGAACTCTAGCCTCAGGGAAGAGAAAACAAAACAAAAATGTTTGAGAATCATTCAATAAATGACCTGCTAATGTGGTATTAATAGTTCCTAGGTCCCTGTGAGAGTTCAGATAATACAATTTTAACACAAACTTTGGCGAAATATTAGAAATATGTATGTATGTAATTTTCCTTACCTACTCTCATTAAAAACTAGAGGTTTCAAAATTACTGTTGGTATATATAGAATTCCAAATAAAAACTCCAGGGAACTCAATACATATTTTATATATTGTATGAAAGTATAGGAAAATATTTCTCCATCATCTGGTCATTCTATCAAACAATATGGTTAAATATTAAGGCATTAACAGAGTTGAATGTTTTTCTGCCTCAAATATCTTTTCCACCTTAATAACCAATGAAGTCTGGTGGAAGTAATTTCACTCTTAACTGAAACCATTTTAAAAGGTTTCCATCTCATTCTATGTTCTCATCCTATTGTAGTCTCTGACAATAATTATTCTGTATTCAAGTATTGCTTTCATCAGCCACACCTAACTGGCTGCTAACTTTTCCCTGCTTCCTGTGGAGGGCGTATCTGTGTAGGCGGTACACAGACACACACACCAAAAAAAGTATGGGTACTTTCTGCCCACATTACAATAAAAAAATTCTATGAGGACATGCAACGTATGGAGAAGAAAATGCAGTGGCTAAAAATATAGAGTCGAGCCAGACTGCTTGAGTTTGAATGTTGCCTACACTACTTAGTAGGTGTGTGATGTTTGACAAATTTCTTCACATCTCTGTGCCACAGTTTTAACTAAAAAATGAGGATAATGAGAATAACTACTTCACCAGTTTGTTGTGAGGATTAGATGAGTTAATTTATAGCAAGTGCTTAAGGCAGATTCTAGCACAGAATAAATTACTTAATCAATGTTAGCTTTGATAATGCTGATGAAGATAATGATAATTAAGGTAGGGATATTGGCAATAGTGATAATGTTGATGATAATAATAAATATTGAAAATCAGGAGATCTCTACCACCAACTAGTCGGGTAACCTTGAAATAAGTCTTTTACTTCCTTGGTGCCTGTTTCATCATCTGCAAAATGTGCCAGCTGAGTTCTATTAGTTACAAATACCTGAGAATACTTTTTTCAAGTCGCTAACTTCAAATAGTTTTATTAGAAATTTTCTAAATTAAAAAAATGAATAAAAGTAAAAATTACATAGATTTTTTTTTAAATCTCTGCTACCTAAAACATCTGTTTGTTTGTTTTCACAGCTTCCAGCGAAAAGTACACCCCTGCTCCTACAGTTACTGTTGTTCTCTCCGTTTTGATCTGTGTCATCATCTCTTCCAAAAGTGGAATATAAAGGAACCTTGCCATTTTGATTTTCCTGAACCTGTTCACTTTATTTCAGACAGGGCACCCTGAATATCCTCGGGGAATCACCCCTCCCCCACAATCAATAGATGCACAGCAGGTTTAGCCCATTGCCTATGAGTGGGCCTGTAACTCAGCATGTTTCTTCTCCATGGACACACAGAGATTCACGCTAGAGTAGCAAATAACCCAATCAGAGTCTGTGGGATAAATTCAGGGTACCATTTTGGCACTGGAATTAGGATTGGGGTGGGGCCTTTTTTTTTTTTTAATGGAGATGACCAAAAACTGAATATGAACCTAGAGCTGCTGGCAGCTATCATGTCTCCATGAGGGGAGACCTTATCTCCCTGACAATGGAGCTAACACAGTAAAGGAAGAGTTAAGAAATGAAAAAAACTAGGTCCACATGAGAGTATATGAGCCCCTAGATCCAACTGTGCCTGAAACTGGATACTGTGGGCTTTTTAATTATATGAATCAATAAATTACATTTTTGCTTAAATAATTTGAATTAAACTTTTTATCTCAAGCAGTTGGGGGAGTTATGATGAATATAAGGACACTCCCTTAATTTGTATTTAGTTGTCCTAAATAAGAACAAATCAAATCTTGAGTTAGAAAGCAAAGGACAACTTCTTCATCAAATGGAAAAACTCTGAGCCCCAGAGACATAATTAAGGAGTGAATTTTCTTCAGAGATTTTTATTAGTATTCAAGACCAAATTAGTGTAGCCTCAGATGGGAGGGAACATGGAAACCTGAACAATACAAAGGAAAGATGTTAGTGAAATCACTATCACTGCCAGTAATGGGGTGTTGCATACATGTTTCTAAATTATTACAAAAATTAAAATTTAAACTCATATGTTAATTTATAAAGAACTTAATGAAAATTGGATTTTTAGTATTCATTGTTAATTCACATATTTTAAGAACATGTATAGAGGACCCAAGGTAATGCACAACAAGTTGGGGATTCACTGAGGGAGCAGGGGGCGGGGGACTGCAATAGGAGAAAAATTGGGACAACTATAATTGAACAAAAATTTTTAAAAAAGGAAAGCATGTGGATGTGTGTGAAGATAAAGTCAAAGATATGGGAGAAGAAAAACATCTAACTACAAGCAAATATCAATGATACGTTGAGTCCCCATTATATGCAAACAATTAGGTAAAAGGAAGGATAAATCTTTGAATTTCACAGTTGGGGATGTTCCCCCCTCTTCTTCCAGTAATACACCATATAGGTGGAGTGATGGGAGGTTACTTGACCTCATCTCCAAAGACCCTCGTATTGGGCTAAATGGAGTGAAAGTGAGAGCTAGCTTCATACCTTTGAATTCTGAAAGTCCATGCTACTTAGAGATTTGGATAAAAAACAGCAAAAGTGAAAGTCAATTCATGTAGCCCGAGTAGGACTTCCTGAAGGGTCTGTGTCATGATAGAAGAAACTCAGTGGGAAATTAGAGGTATAAAATCACCTGGTAGAGATTCAGCCATCTAGTACTATGATCGTTCACATTGGGATTTTGAGAATATCAGGGCCAAGGACACTTCTGTCATGTAGCTTGCAATGGACTATGCACCCAATAAAGCCAGCATAGAATTTCCATAAAGATAATTTCTATGTTCACTGCACAGGGACTTTGGCAGGTTAGTGGCTACCTAGGATTCAGGAAAGCTTTGAAGTAAGCTTTTGTTAGTGAGGCAGTGATGAAATGTATCAGGAATAGCCTCCCAACATCTTGGGTATTTTTTTTTTTCTGGGCCATATAAAGGCATTTATTCAGTCATACTACACAAAGCATTTTGGGGATTACACATTGAATACACTAGACCAGATCTTCCGTGAATTTATGAGCTCTTGGGAGAAATTAAGACAAGAACACAAACAAATCACAAAGGAAATATAAAAAAAAAAGAGGAAAATCAAATCTTCCACTCATGAAAATTCAGGAGACAGAGTCCTCCTAACTGAGGCAAGATGAGAAGCTTCACACAGGAGACAGCATTTGAGTGAGGTCTTGAGACATTGAAGCAGGATCAAGGGGTGAGAGAAAGGAAGAAAAACAGCAGGGACAAGTATGTATCAAATGTTTAGTGCCAAAAGTAAGTACAAATAATAAGTTTTTGGAGTTTAGAGAAAAATGAGATTCCTCTGGCCTGAGGCTGGATATGGTTTTCTATCAGAGCAGAGGCTTAGGGGAGGAGCTTCAGACTGGTGGGAAAGAAAGCTGAGTAGAAAAAAGAGGTGAGACAGAGGAATGATCAACCCATATAAGGGTCAGAAAACAGACAGGTCTGCCAGAGTGGAGGAGTAATGTAGACTGGAGAGGAAAGTTGAAGGCTCTCAGTTAAGCTCAAAAGCCAGCCTAAAGCCTTTGATCTTCATGAGAAATCAGTCTTCTTGGTAAAAAAAAAAAAATCTCCTAAATCAGCTACTCTTAAAGCATGCTCCCAGTATCAGCAGCCACAGCATCCCTGAAGAACCTGTTAGATATGTGAATTCTTGGACCTGAACCCAAATCTATGGAATCAGCAACCAAAATCATGTTTAATAAACCCTCCTGGCTTTGTGACTTATGTGATTATACTCCTGAAGGGAATTGTTGGGAACCGCCCCGCCTGGTTTCAGGAGCTGTAACATCCCCATGGCTAAGGCTGAGTGAGCGACCTTCCAACCATAAGCCACTAAGGAAACAAAGCTTATCTCCCTGGCAGGAGCGCCACTTCTGCTTCATCCATAACTGGCCCCCAATGCTTGGTCGGTTAGCCAATGATGGGTAAGTTTCCCCAAGGGGGGAATGACCTATGATAGGCACAATCATGGGGAGGCCCCAGAGAAGGACTTGGGGGGCTACAGCAAAAGTGGGTGATGGACCCTCGCCACTTGGCTTTGACACAGCCTGAGTCCTCATTCTGTCTGCGAGAAGTCTCCTAATCTCTTGGCTGCCTTACTTCCCCTGCCTGACTTAAGCCTGAGACAATGACAGAGGGCGGTGCAGCCCTGTGCTGGAAAGTGCGGGTTCCCTGGTGATCAGGCCTAAGAAAGAATACATAAAATCCTATGAAACCTGCTTTGCTAAGAATGCTCTCAATTATACGATAAGGGTCCCAAGCAGGAAATGAGTTTGCTTCCCAAAGTTTTGTAGCCCTTTAGTTAACAGACCCTGACTCAGAATAAGCCCTCATTTTTCTTTGTATGTTATCTATTGTTTGATCCTCACTGCCTGACAATGATTAATGAGCTCTACCTGTATTCCTATGTAAAATGAACCTAATAAAAATCATTGAGGAAAAGGCTCTTGGCCTTTCTCCTTTGAGAGATTGGCCACCTCTCCTCCCCAAGCAGATCATGTCTTGGTAGACTTATTCTCATCCTTGGTGGCTAGGGGGCCCTGCAGGCAGAGCCCCCCCACAGGGAATAATGAAGTTTTTTTTAAAAGATAACTTTGTTCTTCCTTTTCCTGCTGCTGTTTTACTGAATTGATCTCTGGAGACAGAAAAGATTCTCTTGGATCAAGTAGATTTGTGGGTTTAGTTAAGGAGGAATGTACACGGTTTGCATTTTCTCAATCTCTGCCTATAGTCCCATTTTTTGAGCAAGGAGTCTGTAAAGTGCACCATAGATTTAACTTGATTCAAAGCCTAAGTTGGTGAAACTTTAGAAGACCAGTTTCAAAAAATTCTCTGCAATTTCTGCACTTTTGTTAGGCTGGAATATCTTCTGAAGATAAAGGGACCTTCAAATATGCATTAATTCACATATTGTTAACAGACACTACACTGTAAGAGGGCGTAGTACCTATGTCCTATTGTAATTTCATTAAAGTGACACATGCATCTCTTTTTGTGTAGATACAAAAACACTGTGGACTCATTTATTAATTTTATCCTTATAATACCATGTCCTAATATGCTTATCTGCTTATCCTGAAGTTCTCTATTTGCTCTTACTTAAAAAAGGAATCCACTGAAAGAAAATTTTGGTAGAGTTCAGTTCAATTGGGGAATGAGGATTCTGGGCCTGAATTGTCTAATGATCTGAATCAAATGGACTTACACTGAGTGGACTGCTTCTTGATTTGGAAAAATTCAACAGACATTTATTTAGCTAGATGTTCTCAGACATACCAAGATGTGCTAAACATTGTCTATTGATAGAAAGTGTGTGTGGGAGTGGAGCTATTGTAAGTATTACAGGACTTTTCTTTCTATCTTTCTTCTTGTTGTTATTTTTTAGTAACTAAGGAGGTTATCTCGGTGGAAGTGATTGCATAGAAGGCTAAAAAGCATGTAGAATACCTTCTTCCTCCTTCTTCATCAAATGCCCACATGCAATTTCTTTCCCTTTTTGTTTCTCATGCTTCAGACCTTTTTGAACAGAGTATAGAGAAAATCTCTTTTTAAAAGAAAAAGTGCACTTTAAAATTTTAAATGAGGAAAACAACTTAGGCATTTTCAGAAAGAAAATTCCAATAAAAAACTAGAATGATTAATTGCTTTTTCAACAAAGTTCCTGTTGTCATGTGAAATACGGCAATCTTGAGAGCATACATTTACAATGCACGAGAGCCAAAGACTTTGTGGCAGGCAAATGAACTTGTCTGACTTTTCTTCCCCCATACAAGCACGTCTCAGACATCCTACTTCTGCAAGTGTTACATGGCCTTCTCATTGTGAAAGATCAGATCACCTCCATTTTCCAGCGTTTAATATCTCCTAATCGTGAGACCTCAGTAGGACACAATTGAGAATAAATCATCTACTCTAATCTTATTTACATAAGAAAGTTTTATTCTCATCCATTGTTCTTATTTACTTCTGGATAAATCTTATCAAAAGTGCTGAGTGATCGCTTATAATAGTCAAGGCCCTGAGATATACAGAAACTGGTATATGAGTGGCAAAAATGCAGAGGGTTATTTTATGCGTTTCCTAACCCTCAACAATTGTTTCTGACAAATTATCTAATGGTAATGTTTACATTTGCCTGGACTTTGCACTGTAGTAACTAGAAATACAGTTACTGAGTGGAAATTAATTTAAAGGTATTTCAATTATCCTTTAAGATGAAATACAATATTTAGAAACATCCTCAAATGTAATATTATCTTGATTTTTTAACAATAAATTATTTTTAGTAACTACCATTTTAAGCAGTTTCTTTTTTGATAGAACAAAACTTGAAGCAAATGGTTTGCCAGGTGACTATTCTTTGCATCAATGTCCTAATAGACAACATGTCTGGCATCAAAGGTCTTAGAATGTGCAATGAAAACTCACAGGATCTGAATTGATTTTATGACAGAAATGAGCACTCCTACTAGTCTGGCTTTCTTAATCCCAGAAATATTCATTTCTACAGTTTTTAGGGCTTTTTGGAGGATCTCTCAGACTGGTCCCACAGTTTTGATAATTTGCTCCAACTGCTCTGTGGCTAACTCAATATATTCTTAGTAGTCTCAGTTTTTAATGCATCCTGCAACCTTTTCATGGTGTCTACTATAATGGTTTTGTATGGGCTTGCCGTTGGGCTTTTCTCAGATGTGGTAGCATCTGATTGCTCTTCGGTGTCTTTTCTACAGAAGTCACTTAATTGAAGATTCATAATGGGATACTTCATCAAGAGTGAAAGAGAAGATTCCAAACTCCCAGGGATGTTACCACTATTCATCCAAGAGACAGTAGTTGGTACATGGACATTTTTGAATCCTTCTTTAGCTGACTCATGCAACTCCTTTACATTGGCACTCTTCTCACCCACATAGCTGTTCCAATCCTGAAAAATAAAGGTTCCTTTTGCATTTTGTCATCCTCTACATCCACTACAGATTGCACCTCCTTAAAAATTGCGAGTATTTGTTTAAAGACATCCTCAATACAACCATCTTCTTTCACCGCCATCCAGGTGACCCAATTGTTTATACTGCTGTTAAACAATTTTGGTAAGTGTGTCTGTAAAGGAAGCAAAAGCTTGCATGTGAAAAAAGAATGTTTTGGCAGCTTGAACTAGCCTTTCTTTGTCCTTTCCTGACTCTGAAGACATTTCTCCAGCAAAAATGTTTCAGCACTGCAAAACAAAGCAGCAATCCAAACGAAAACTAAAAGTACATCTGTTAACCATAAAAACAAAAACAAAAACAAAAAAAACCCTCCAAGCATTATCTGAATGTGAGGATACTTCCTGTCACGGATTGGAAAACTATACAAGCTTTGAAGAAGAATGATTCTGTGCTTTAATAAAAATAATACCAAAACTATTGAAACAGAGTAGAATAGGAGTGTTTCATTGAATTTAAACTGCACATCAAATATTGTGTGCTGGATTCTGAATTGGATATGTTTATATATGGAGTGACATTGTTCTCAATAACTATTCAATATAGTTATTTCCAATAACTGATGGAAAATACTGAATAAAGTATTAAAAAGTGTACAGAAAGGCTCTGGTTCTAGCTAAGATAGAGCAAACATACTCTATACAACCTTTCCTACTGATTAAAACTAAAACTCACAAAATATGTAAAGTAACTATCATATAACTCTGAAGTTGGATAACAGCAGACTGAGGAAGCAGAAAATGCAGCATTTCAAAGAAGTGCAACGCCATTTGATGCCAATTCCCAAAATGTCTGTCCTGTCTAAAAATGTTTCTGCACTTTCATCACAAACTTCCTCTTCTGCTACAGAGAGGAGTGTTGCTGTCACTAACCATTGTGCATGATCCCACAATATTTTTGGTATCTGCTCTAGATCCTTGCTCTATCAGTCATCTTCTCTTTCTCTTGTGCTGTGGACTAAATAGTGCCCCCCCCCAAATTCGTATGTTGAAGCCCTAACCCTCAGTATGGCCATATTTGGAGATAGGGCATATAAGGAAATAATTAATGTTAAATGGGGACATGTGAGGCAGAGTTCTGATGTGATAGAATCAGTGTTCTTGTAAAAGGAAACACCAGAGACCTCACTCACTTACTCTCTCAGCATGTGAGAGCACAATGAGAAGGCAACCGCCTGCCAGTAGGAAGAGAGCCCTCACCAAAAACTGAATGGGCCAGCACCTTGATCTTAGATCTCCCAACCTCCAGATCTTTGAGAAAATAAATTTCTGTTCTTTATGCCACCTAGTCTACAGTATTTTATTACGGCAGCCACCTGACATCTTCCATCTCACTCTTATCTTTCCCTTCTCCTTTACATACACACTCAGTTTCCTCCTCGGTTAAAAAAAAAAAAAAAGTTTGACCTTGACTTCCCTTCTGGTAGTAATGCCATTTCATTCCTTCCTTTCTCAAATTTCTCAAAAGTAAAATTGTAATTAATTCTGTCTTCCATTATTTTCCTATAAGGTACCAATAACTTCTAATTATCAAATCTGTTAACTTATTTCCAGGCCGTAGCCATTTTGAGTTTTCATTATTTAAAATTGCTGATTACCTCTTCCTACTTCAAAATTTTCTCTTCCTGAGGCCTCCATGATGTACAGCTCTGGTCCTTCTATATCCTCTCTAAGCATTTACATTTTTCACAGCTTCTTTTCCTCCTTATATCACCAACAGCTCTTCAGTCTCCTGGGCTCAGCATAGCTGTGCCTTTAACCTTTATTATATTCTACACTTTCTCCCTTCGAGACGGCAATTGTCCCCATCACTACAAATGTCATCTGTACACAGAAGAGCCCTAAACCCCATAATGTAGCCTCAGCAGTTCTCCTGACCTTCAAGTCTGCATTTTCAACGACCTTCCGGCCATCTCTACAGGTGACTGCACCAGTACGTTCCACACAATGTATCCAAAAACTGCTCTTGTCTCCTTGAAAAACACTTTCCTCTTAAACTTTGCCTTATTGTTGAGGCTCGAAACTCATTTTCATATTCTCTTTCGCATATCAGATCCATCCCTAACATTTGCTAAATCTCTCTGAACTTATTTCTACCCATCCCCTCCCTGACAGTCCCTACTCCAGTCACCTCTCATCTCGACAAAGTTAACGGTCTCACATTTGGTCTCAATACTTTTAGCCCACAGGTCACAATGCAGCCCACAGGAAAAATCCAGCCAGCAGGGGTGTTTTATTAGACCACTAGGATGTATTTTCAAAATTTAAATCAGTGACCAAATTTCAAAACTGGAAGATAGAAATATTGATTTCTGTTGATTATTGAAAATAATGAGATTAACTGGCAGCATTAAGCCCAGGTTCCAACTTGGAAAAGCTACCCAGAGCTGAAGTTGTCCTCTTTAGACCAGACATTCTCCTCTGTACCTTCTGTTGTACACTGAGTGTTTCAAGTACATGTCTTGTCCAGTTGCTGTAAGCACTGGAGTTGCGGCCCCATGTTTATTGTTCAGACCAACTACTGCAGTTTATATAAAGTGACCATTCTGAAATCTCAACCTCTGGTGTTATTCCACAGTCAAAACCTTTAATGGTTCAATATTGCCATGAGAATGAAATAAATTCCCAAGCATGGCATTGAAGACCAATAACAAACTGCTCTCAGTGGCTCACTACTCCCCTTCCCTCTCATATACACCTGTCCCACCAGCAGTGTGGATTAATTTTTTCCCCCTGAAAATGCTCTACAATTTTTTCTGCAGCTCCTGTGTATTTTCCGTACCCATACTATCTCCTCCGTACCCTAGCTCCTACACATTTGTGGAAATCTTACTTACCCATCCACCCCTAGTTCATATCCACTGACTACCCTGCTTTTTTCCCCCCATGTCTCTACTTGGTGGGGCCCCGGGTTACATCGATTACAAATTGACCCACTGGACAAAAATAAAATAATTCTCTACTTAGCCCTTCTTTAGGACTATAACAAGCAGCGCCCTTAGATTTTATGTCTCCTAGCTGGCGTCTTGGTTCTGCATCCTCTATCTACCCAACACCGACAGAAATTGTTGTTTATATATAAAAGAAGAGCTTTCATTTAGTAAGTTTTTGCCATACACCAGACACCATTATCTCATTTCATCCTTATGACAATCCATAAATTATCTACTCATACTCACATTGCACCAATGAAAATATTTAGAGAGCTGTATTAAGTGATTTTCCCAAGGTGCCATGGCCAGTAAGTGGTACTCTGAGTACACAAAATCAGGACCATCTCGTGCTGCAGCCTGTGGTCTCTCCCCGAAACTACAGTGCGCTGACTGGCTCTCCAGTTTCTGAGGTGTCTTTGTTGTAGAGAAATCAAGGCAGATTAGGACAGAATCCAGAGGAAGAAGCATGCAAGTCTCTGATCTAAACTTTCAGGGAAACGAGTCAAGTTGGTCTTCAAGGTTTTTATATTGTTAAGACAATTCACCAAGATAACAAAAAAGAGATAACAGTCAGAGGAATTAATAGCATACCAAAAAAAAAAATCACATTGGGCTGGAAATATACTTGGGTTTACATCTCCTGGGGCCCTAAATAAAGCAATCAGCAACAGATGGAGGTACAAATGCAACAGAAAGTAAAGGCAACTTAATATCTAGAACAGCTGACAAGATGAAATCCCAAAATCTGAGTCCTGCAATCAAAGAGCCATCTTCTCCACTGAAGTGAATTAACTCAGTTATAAAGCACTTTTCAACAATAAAAAGTCCATTAAAGCACAGAAAAGTAAATGTTTTGACACTTTAGTAGTCTTTCAAATTACATTACTTAATAAATACTACTTTTATATTAATATAGTAAATAGAAGAATTCTGAGCACTAAGCCATGCAGAAATTGTCCATAAACCAGACAGGCAGAGGGACCCAGCAGAGACTAGCAAAGCCTGTAAGTCATCACATTCCATCAGAAACATCCAGATGAAAACACATGAGAGAGCACTTCAACAATTCTGCTGCACCACTGCTGGGACTGCCAAACTCAGAAACGCCGCAAGGTAAGCAATATGGGTGTTTCTATTAGCATTGATAAAACACTGTTCTTCGTTACAGGCAATTTGAAATAACATGTCAGTCTTAAATCCTAGCCATAAATATAATACAGTAACAAAACAACATGGTTAAAAGGATCCCATGGCATGTTCCTTGTGATAAGTTCCTTCTCTGAAGACACGAGAGAAAGAAGAAAATTAAGTCAGAGAAGAAGGGAAAGCAGTAAAGACATAAATTTTAGAAAGAATTAAGGGTGAAATGACACTGGTGTGACTGTGTCTTGTTTCCATGGACTGTTAAACTTCCTTTTATGTCTTTATCATTAATATCAGCACTTAGTAGCTGTGGGAGAATGAATGTGCAATCTAGTACTAGTCAATGTACAGTGCTTATGCTTCTCCATAAGTTATTACATTTAAATATCATTGAGAATTTGCTATGTGTCTCCAAATAGATTATTATCTTCTTGAGAGCAAGAAACATTGGCTTTTTTTTTTTATGCCTTACAGTATATAGTAGATGTTCCTCAGTAAGCACTTGGTAAATGCTGATGAATCATGCTGATTTTCTGCTCCCTGACCAGAAATATTCTTCAGAAAAATTTGCATCAGAAAGTGTCATCACATCACGGTCAACTCGTTCCTTTTTTCAGTTAAAGGCCACGGTCCCATGTTTAAGGCCAGGGTCTTGTGTTAAAGGAGGAGGCTCAGAGCTAGTTAGTAACTTCTTTTCTCCTGAAAAACTTCTGACTTTACTACCTAGACCTTATTCCCACACTCCCAAATAAAGGTACCTTGCATGATAGCGGGACCTACAGTGAATGGGGAGGAGAAGTGACCGCAGGGAGAAACATGAAGCCTCGGAGAACACTGAAGACTAAACATCAGAGGTTAAACAGGTTCACATTCTTTTCTTTCTTCGTTTTAACTGTTATTGTGGGAAAAGTTAAAACATACACAGAAGTGAAGACATTAATACAATAAACTCCCATGACCCTATAACCCAGCTTCAAAAATTATCACCACAAGGTCCACCTATTCCCCCTGTAACCCTACTCCACTGTCCCTTCTAGATCATTTGGAAGCAGATCTCAGAGACTGCATCATTTCATCACTAATGTTTTCAGCATGTATTTCTACAAAGGCAAGGATTCTTCTTGAAATTTAACCTTTGCTCCCCAAATTAAAATATTTAACAGAACCATCTATGACTTTGAAACTCAATATACTGCTATAAAAATTTATTTTTGTGGTATTGTAGAAGTTTGAAATGCAGTTTGCATTACATATCAAAAGCAAAAAAAATTATTTACTTAATTATATAATTCTTCTGTAAATTTATCTTGAGAAAATAATCCAGATACTAGAAGGGGAGGGGGGAACTATGAGTATTAAAGTGCTCAGTGGAATATTATGATAGTGAAACAATTGTAAATTTATTAAATTTTTTTAGTAAAGATATTTTATGGAATATTTCATATAACCAATGAAATAATTTTAAAACTAGACATATGGGTGTTAAACTGAATCAATATAAGATGAAGATTTTATTTATGTTATTATTACAACCTTGTAAAAATACTTACATATTTAAACGAATGGGAAAATAACAAAACAACTCAAGATGATAGGTTTATGGGTGTTTTTCCTCCTCAATTTAAAAATATTTTTATATTACTGCTATTTACTTTATATTTTAAAATATTTTATCAAATCTTTTATTTTTAATTTTTTCATGTCACAACTCTACAATCTATCAAAATACATATCACATGTCACTTGCTGCATGACACCTCCGCTAATCACCTGAAAATCAATTTCTTTCCTTACATTTCTATACACTTGACAGTCACTGAAGTACAGTTATTCACAAGAGTATCCTGAGGACTTTATATCTGAATATGTGATAATCAATATTTTCATTTTATAAGGTGATTCCTAAAAAACTAAAAGAAGTGTTTAGTATCACTAAATAAACCTTAACTTTCAGATATAATCTTCAATATACTTCTACCACTTCTTATATGCTCTTTTAATCTTGAATGTTTACTATTCAATTCAACAAAATTGACAGGGACTTCATAAGAATTTATCTGAATAAAACTAGTCTTTGTTTCCATTCCAACACCCTAGACAGGCTGATCCCTGGGGTTACCAATTTTGTTTACTGCTTTTTTAATGAAATAACAAGTTAAAATGCACACAATTTCCAAACTCTGTTTTAGTAGTGGAGCATTCATGCAGCACAAAAAAGCACAGTAGATGAGTGGATAAACGACAATGGGACATTTACACAACGGAATACTATTTGGCCATAAAAGAGAAGAAAATTTTACCCTTTGCCAAAGTATAGATGGACCTGGAGAACATTCTACTAAGTGAAATAAGCCAGTCAGAGAAAAACAAATACTATGATTTCATTCATATTGGAATCTAATGAACAAACTAAACAAACAAGCATAATTGACGGATTTATAGCAGGATGACAGCTAAGAGGCAAGGGGTGGGAGGTTGGTTAGGGAATAGAGAGATTGAGCAAAAAGGAAAAAGGACTCATGGACATGGACAAGTGTGGTGATTCGGGGGATGTGTATAATGGGACTAAATAGTAATGGGGGAAAAACACAATAAAAATAAAAATATAAAAGCACAGCTGCTTCAGAATACCCTGGGATGAAATAGGCAGCAAGAGACCATGAGCGCCACCTCCTGGCTAGTGATTCCCCGTCAGGTGCCCCAGGGCTCTTTAGAACCTATTTCAGGAGCCACTTTAATAAAATACACACATAACAGAACAAACGCTGCTGCGAGGTAGAGAGTAATAGCCCAGGGTAAATTTTTAACTGACAGGGAGCACTATCATGTGAAAACAAATAATGTAAAGGTTTAAAACATTTACCATACAAAAGGTGCAGGTAATCAGAGTCGAATTAAGTAAACCACTTAGCTACCTGCTGGTACCAATCTTTAAAAGTACTTTTATTTTTTTAAAGATTTTATTTATTTATTTTTAGAGAGAGGGGAAAGGAGTGAGAATGAGAGGGAGAGAAAAGTCAGTATGTGGTTGCCTGTCACACGCCCCCTACTGGGGACCTGGCTGGCAACCCAGGCAGGTGCCCTGACTGGGAATCCAACTGCAACGCTTTGGTTCACAGGCCAGCACTTCATTTGCTGAGGCACACCAGCCAGGGCAAAAGCCATTTTTAAAATGACTTTAAAATGATTTTTAAAAGATTGAATGTTAAAGTCAATATTTAAAAGGTCATCACTGAAAAGTTAATAAGATAGTCTACGGCCATACCACCATGAATGTGACCAATCTCATCTGAAAAGTTAGTAAGATAGAGGAAAGTATATTGTCGAGAACTCCTTTTAGGTACAGTACTATATATTCTTAGTAAGACATCACCTAGCCATGCCTAACTAATACCTATGATCTTTAAGAGGAGTGACTCCAATTAATTGAAGGGCTTTTGTTTTGCTGAGTGAAGTAAGCAATTTGAGAGTCAAAACTGAATTGTCATGGGCTATAAGTGAAAACGCTGTTACCAACTATAGTTTTCTCCTCTAAATGTCAAGCACATGCTTAAGAGTAACAAATTGAAAGGGTACAAGTTGTTAATCTTCACTGGATGACTGAACATCTGCATATTGAGCCAGCGTCGATATATACTAAAGTGTGACTTGTTCAAAATATGAATTTGCACAAGTCAAGCAATGCCTCTAACTATAATTTTGAATGACATGTTACTTTTAAGTTGACATGTAATTTTACCATCTCAACTTTTTACCTAGATTAGAAATTCCATGAAATCAGGGACCATGTCTTTTCTCCATTTTTGTGTGCTCTACAGAGCTTAGCATACTACCTTATATATAGTAAGGTGGTGCTCCATTAGATAAAGTTACTGAATTATTAAATTGCTGCCTTCACCAGGCTCTTCAAATTTCACCTGTCCAAGAAATAATTCATTAGTTTCACCTTCAAACTCCACCTCTCCTCCACCTACTGCTCTAGCATTTATCTCACTTTGGGGACAGAAATAATCTTGAACTGTGTTCAGTACTGGAGCAGGTATGGTAGCAGGCCTGCTGAAGATATTTGCATTAAGGAAACTTCCCAAAGCCCTTCCCCAAGGAGAAAAGAGCTAGGAAGGTAAGCCAGACTCAGAAAAATGAGTCCTTTTTTTATTAGATGTGAAAAACAATTCTGAGCACATCTTGATGTCTCTTATTCAAACTTTTTATTGGCACTAAATTATGAATTGATTCCTGGATCATCCAGTATGAAAGTGCATGTGCAAGACTTCCAGTATGTAAAAAAAGAAACTATTACTTTTGTCGTTGAAAAAGTATAGTATCTTTGATTTCTAATAAGATTGAACTTTTTTCATCAATCAGCTATTCCTTCTTTTACTGTCAGTTCAGAGTTGTTTGCTCATTTAGGTATTAGATTACTGTTTTCCTTATTAATAACAACATTCTTTCGAACTTTATAGTTCTTCATTTTTCTTGTATTTTTTCCCATTTTATTTTTAGTTCCTTTACATGGTCCTCTTTGTTAGTCAAATTTTTTATGGCTTCAATGGTTTTAAGCTTATAAAGTCCTCTTTTATACAGAAATTTGAAAATTATCCATTTTCTTCTATTTTATCAGTTGATTTTTTGCATGTATTATGCTAATAACATTTTTTAATTAACTTTTAATACCTAAAACTATCCCATTATCCCCGGATCACTTATGAGATAATAATTTCAATTAACTTCTATTTGAGATTCTCCATTTATTATATATTAAATTGAATGTATAGAAGGGTTTGCTTTGAGAATTATTTTGTTCCATAATTCCATCTACTCTTTCCCCTGCACAGTACTGGTTAATACTGTATTTTGATAGTGTTTTAATATTTGAGAAGGAAAAAATACCATTATTACTTTTCCTGAAAAAGTCATACCTATTCAGTCTTTCAGATATATTTTATGATTAATTTGTCAAGTTGTGTTAAAATAATCATTTTTTGGAAGGAATTGATCACTTGGAAGCATTCAACCTTCCACAGGAAGATTTGTTTTTCCATTTGTTTGTCTTGAGGTAAATAGCACCACACACCTTTTCTGGAAGTCACGCCTTCAGATAATGGCGTATGATAATTGCTAGAGACGTTTTTCACTTTTTCAAGGTAAGAAAGGCTCCTCTCACATAATTAACTGAATAGGAATGTAGTTGGTGATTTTCTGAATTCAAAGTCAGAAACAGGTTTTTATTTCACAATATCTGAAAACTAGGAGCCAAAAAAAGGGGGAAGTATGGAAAATTTCTAGAAGAAAAAAGAAAAATCAAAGTCCGAATGTGTGGTTTTCAAATTTCAGTTTGCAACCAGATGTTGAGTTTGGGGACTTATTTAATAGACCGTCAACAAACAATTTCTTTAAATGGAATTGAGATATTTTCTCAGTACTGCCTGGAGAAAATTCTGGCCTGTCATGCATGCGCATGCGTGTGTGTGGGTGTCCTGGATCTGAATCAAAGATAAAAATGAATTTCTGACCATGTTGAAGTTTATTCCACCAAGATTACCAGTACATTTTTCTAAATTTAACAGCAGAGATGATTATGTTCCTCATCCATTTTTTAAAAATCTTCCCCTCTTCATTTCTAAATTGTATCTTTGTGACTTGGAGGATAGGTTATTTTCATGTTTCCTTTCTTGAGAGACGAACACCTTCACTCCTTCCTCCCTTGCTTCTCAGATTGCCCTATCTAGGCTAAGAACCATGGTCTTAAAACAGGGCCTAAAGTAATCAAGATAGTGTTTATTCAAAGAGAAAATGTGTCAGATTCCATACAGATAGATATACAGAACTCCATTTTCTCTCTCTTTCCTCTCCCAAAAGTTTAAACAAAAAATAAAGGTGCCAGGAGCATAGGAATCCTACTTAATGCATGCATATTAACATTTTTTTTAATTAGGCGCAAGCTTTTACACAAGAAGGCTCCTACCAGGCTTGTTTTATTCATTCTATGGTGTACTTTGCTACTTATTCCTTATTACTTCTGCGAAACGGCATTTTCTTCTTCCCAAGGCAAACTCTGACTTATCTTAATATGGGCAAGTACAATACAGATCATTCTAAATAATTTAATTTATAAGCTTTGCAAATGGGGAATCAGAGACAGTCATAACTGCACTGTCTCCTGCACTACAGTGACCTTCTCCTCAAGTGAGATTTCAGTCCAAGGAATCTTGAACATATACTGTCATCGCAAGGATTTTTTGTAAAGATTCTGTTATACTTGCCTTTCAGTATCCCTTAAGTTTAGAGAATTTGTCTGTAAAAATATATATAATGTGATTTGAATATTGTAAATTAAGATAACATAGTATATAAACAAAATTATATGTTAATCACCCTGTAAACTCAGAGATCTTAGTAGTCTTTAGTCTTACTAATTTAACTCCAAATATTGTAGAAATCAAGCTGGTAGGTCTATTCAGCGTGGTGATTAGAGGTTAGAGAAATAAAGGAGCTAACCATTTCAAACTGCAGTCCGTTTCAAATATATTATCAATATTACTTGGAAATAATCACCTCTATCTTAGATGTTCTTGATTTGGTTTTAGACTGACATTTATTTATCAATAATCAGATGCTTCATAAACACAAATGTTTCCTATCTAGGACTTCCCCTCACCACAAAACACAATTCCTTGATTAATGCATTGACAGGGTGCGTTTCCACGCACGGACTTCAAGTTTCATAAAAATAATTCTTTTGAAGAACCTGTTTTCTGAGGAATTCCTTACATAGCATATTGCTACTTTGCTATCAGAAAGTAAAAGATTTCCTGGTCAAATCTATGCATACTGCAGATATTTTTAAAGATTTTTTTAGTGAAAATTTACCATTTTATTTTTCAGAGATCATATTTGAAATATGGCTCAGAGTGACTTCCTCTACCCAGAGAACCCGAGGAGGCGGGAAGAAGTCAACCATCTTCACCAACAGCTTCTTGACTGCTTATCTGACAGCTTCCATGCCACCAATAAGCTGATTGGAGTCTTAAATATGCATTTGGGGTGCAGGCTGGCCTCCATTGAGATGAAAAGAAATGGGACCATCAAAGAAAATTGTGATATCATCATCCAAGCCGTGATGAAAATCCAAAAGGAATTGCAAAAGGTTGATGAAGCACTCAAAGATAAACTAGAGCCAACCCTCTATAGAAAACTTCAGGATATTAAGGAAAGGGAAACAGAGAAAATTGCAATAGTACAAAAGGTTATTTCAGTCATCTTGGGAGAAGCTACTTCTGCAGCCAGTGCAGTGGCTGTTAAACTTGTGGGTTCGAATGTCACAACTGGCATAATTAACAAGTTGGTCACTGTGTTAGCTCAAATTGGTGCTTCTCTCCTTGGTAGCATAGGAGTTGCTGTTCTTGGCCTTGGCATAGATATGATCTTCCGCGCCATCCTGGGAGCAGTGGAAAAAACACAGCTAGAAACAGCCATCAAGAGTTATGAGAAGCATCTGGTGGAATTCAAGTTAGCCTCAGAAAAATATCATCATGCCATTACTGAGGTCACCAACACAGTGAAACAACAAATGAAATAAACAGCCACCTTATTTGCCACTGGAATATTTTCTGCTTCTCAGTAATAGTGTTTGGTTTCTTGGATTAGGTTTATTTTCCATAAGCTTTCATCATAGACGTAAACATAATAAACAAATTGGGAAAAAGAATTACAGATGCTAAAAGTAGATGACTCATGAGTTTTGCAACAATAAATGCCTGGACCAGTTGGTGCTAGACCCTGTGAGTTAAAACACAGTATCCCAGGATGCCTTCTCACTCTACTCTACCAGATCAGTATTAGGGTAAATGCTATTATAGAATAGGTGTAGAGGTTGCCTTTTCCTTTCTAATTCCCAGTCAAAATCCTTAAATGTACATTGTACATGTACATAATGTACAAAATGTACAATGTAAATTAGTAAGTGCTGAGGCTTTCATTTCTACCACTTCAGACATCATTTAGCTTTAAGAGGACATACTTAGTAATTTCTGCCTGGACACAAACCCTGAGCCTTTGAATAGAATAGAAATACTACCATAATTTCAATAATCACTTTAAATCCAAACTTCTGTAAACTGGGAAAGACTGAAATATGGGTTGTAACAATTAACCTCAATGATAAAAGGAAGCAATAGTACTGTAAACTTCTAATTACACACTATAATCTAATCTATTTTTAACAGATAAGTTAAAACTAAAAAGATAAAGGTTTTGTTTCTGTAATTGGAATCAACCCTGACCAATGTGGTATGAAAATTAAATATCCCTCAAGTGAGTGTTTGAACACTCTGGAATTTTTTTTTAAAAAAAGGCAAATCCCAGATATATATCCATAAAATGAATTTAGAATGCAGGAGATGAAGCCACTCTTTCAAGAATTTGTCATTCAGAGGAAAGTCATCGTTTATTACTTTATGAGTTTTCAGGAAAATAAATTTCACTTTTAATACTAGCAAAAATTAGGAAGTTACCCTGGCTATATAAACCTTTAGGTTGCCTATTTCATTAATTACCTAATTTCAGAAAAATCCAGAGGCCAAGGAGGTCTAATGGTTCAGTTAAATTTCTGAAGATGGAAGTGTTTGTTTTCTAAGTGCTGAACCAACTAATAACTCCCCGTTGAGATTCTTAGATTAAACTCACAAAATTACTAATAAGCTGTGATGCAAGAATGTGTTTGTTATAGTTGACACTTGAATCCAAGTTCAGGAAAACTCTTGACATTTAATAAACTCAGTGTATCTCAAATATTAAAAGCTAGATAAAATACTTTAATTTTAAATGTACTAATTTTCTCTATTCTATCATTGTTTTCAGTTGCAAAACATCCATTTTCTGTTACCTTTAATATTAAATGTTTTTGTTGTTGTTTATTACCTGGTTTATAAACTTAAAACTACAAGATCTTTTTACTGTTCTGAGACTCAGAAGCCAGTCTAAAATCAATTCAAGAATTTTCTAAGACAAAGGTTGGTTTAGGACCAATCTTGAACGGTTAAGTGCACATTTAAATATTCTGCTAATATTTATAATTGATTGTAGGAATTGGCCTACAACAACGTATTTCCTATAAGGGATATTCTGATTAAGATGAGAAATAAACAAGCGCGTCCTTTAAGGGCAGAATTTAAAAATTCTGTCCTTAAAAAGTGAATACAAGAGAATCTTCGAAAACTAAACCTAAGGGAATAATCCCGTACGTACAGTGACATCATATGAGACGTTTTGGCTGGTAAAGAGACCAGAGCTAATAAAACAACCTCGTCTGTCGTAAAATTAAAATTGACAGACTTCCCACACTTCCTTTCCAAAAAACTAACCCCGGAGATTAGCAATCTGGGACTCTAATGAGCACTGATTTGCTCAGGTCTACACACGTTGTGTGTATCTATAAACGACTGAGTTAACAGACGGACAAGACGCTAGCAAAGCACACCAAACACTGTAGCAAATATTACCGGGGGATTCACTCCGAAACAGACACTCCTAAAAGACCGTACTAGCTTACATCATGAATAAAAAAAAAATCCCAAAACTAATACAACCCCAGAAGGCAGAAACTTCACCAACACACTTCCAACCTAGACAACGCGGAACTAGCGCGGCGCGATACAATAAACGCCCGATGATCAGATTAGAAAACCTGTCCCAGAGGTAGGGCCGTCTTTTCACCAGCCAATCATATAGCCGAGCTGCTCCTTCTTCTGATTTCTATTGGTCTACAGAAGTGTCCATCAATTTCGTCTTTGATGCGTAATATTAGGGCGGGCTCTTAGCAGATCATCAACCAATTCTGTACTGTATTGGTGCGGAAGAGACTCTGGTCTTGGAGTTCTTTTGTTACTTTCTACGTTTCCAAGGCGTAGAAATGCGGGGATCTTGAGCCCACAGGGACAGGAAGTGACGTACGGATGGTGGAGGGGCGCGAGGTTTCAAGATGGCGGTTGTTGGATAGCCGACCGGGATAGGAGGTGAAGGCCCCTGCTAAATAAAAGAGGCCGATAGTCGTCCCCTCCCGGCTTCTCGCAGTCCCAGAGTCCAGCGGAAGTGTAAGTGTGCGAGATTGTCCCAATCGGATTATTCATTTTTTCCGTTCCTTCCTTGGGCTCCCGCTGTTGGCCTCGGGACTGTAGGCCCCCTAGCCCCGCTCTTTCTCTCCGTGGTAGGGGTCTCCCGGGTCGCGGACTTGGGGAATCCCCGAGCCTGGGGCCGAGCGGCAGCGACCAGCGGTTAAGCGGCTGACTTGGGCAGGTTGGCTAGCGTCGCCTCATGTCTGTCCACGTTGATTGGTAGGTAGCCATAGATTTGATGGTCAGGGTCAACCGTCGCTATGGTTTCGGCAGTTGCTGCTGCTGTTTCGGGTGGAGATGGGCTCCGTCTCTTTGGAGCCTCTTTGGCTGCTTTGAGTTCCTTCAGGTTCTGTGGCCCGATTTCCTTATCGCCCCCGCGTTAAGACAGAAAAGTAGTTTACGCAGGGTAAGGGCTCCAGTGTCCTCCGTAGAAAATTTCTGTAATTCGTATTCTGTCTTGTTCAGTTTCGGAAAGATGAGTCAAAACAAGAGCCTGAGGGGTAATTGAGCGAGGAAAGCAAAAAGGTAGTGATCAACAAAGATATGAGAGCTTGTATTTATACTGAATTCGCATGCTTTTGCCTTCCCTAGCCCCCATTCACAGTTTTTCTGAGAAGGAAACCCTTAACAGGGTAAATAAGTTGCCATTGGAACAGCTTTGAAACATTCAGCAGAAATGAAGGCAATTGAACACTTGCTGAGAGAGTTATTGACTTGATAATGTCTGATAAAATCTTCATAAAGAAGGAAAGGTGTCATTGAATGGCCTCCTAAAAATTTTACCTGGGGCCCATAACTTCCCTAGTAAAAGGTTTAACTTTTCGTTAGGCAAACCCTGTTCATTGTGTTTGTGTACCTAGATTAACACATTTTTGAAGTGCTTCTTTTTCAGACCCCTCAGAGACTTAAGGACCTACAAGGGGCACATAATCTTATTAACCACATTTTGCCATGTATAATATGCTTCCACGTATGCTGCACAGCCACATTTTTGCCCAAACTTTCAGGGGAAAAAATTTCATTTTAACTTTTAAATTCAATTATTTATTTATTTATATTTAGATACTTGTTTTTTGTATTATAAAGGAATTTTAGCATTTTTTAACATGTTATGGTACATTTTTTATGGTACATTATGTACAGAATTTTTACGTACAGAAATTTTATGTAGCAAATAATTACAAAACACAGAAGCAGAAGTTATTTCAGGTACTACCCAGGTATAATGCACGTCCTTATTTTTCCCTCAAAAATTTGGGCAGGAAGTGTGTATTATACATGGCAAAATACAGTATACTGTAACCCAGCCATAGATATTTTCCCCCTTTCTTTCTCCCACCTCACTGCAATCATTCTTACATCGCCCCTACCCCCTATGAAAGAGACGGCAAAACTGTCATTATCCAGAGCATTTTTGAGATCTTGCTGCCAGGCAGGTCATCATTTTGGCTCAGATAAGTTCTAATATATTCTTATACAAATTTTCTACAGGTTTGGACATTCTTAGGTTGAAACTTTTTTTTTTTTAATGAACAAGTGAACCATACATATTATCAACATGGGACGAAGATCTACATCATCCACCAAGAGTGGAAAATTTATGAATCCCACCGACCAAGCCCGTAAGTATCCATTAATGTGGATGATGAAGAAGAGAAGTGGTAAAAAGTGCAAGCACTAGGGAATCTGTTTCATGATGCCCTAATTACCAGATCAGCAGTGCCAGGAGTCAGTTGCATAAAGTTAACTAGTGTTCCTGTGCTCACATGATTAAAACTTCAAAACATGCAACCAGACCCACATGGCAAAGGGTCACCAGTTTGATTTGCCAGTCAGGCCACATACCTGGGTTATGGGTCCAGTCTCTGGTCAGGATGGGTATGAGAGGCAACCAATGGATATTTCTCACATGGATGTTTTTCTCCCTCTCTCTCTCCCTCCCTTTCTCTCTCTCTAAAAATAAATAGTCTTTTAAAAAAACCTTTTTTAATGAAGCTTCAAATCATTCAAAAAAACCACCCATATTTCTAATTTGATTGACTTGCAAAGTAGAATTGGCTTAAAGCTTTCTTTTTGTATTTGGGATTTTGAAGAAATTAATTTGGCAAGTTCTTATTTAATATTTTATGACATCTTTTTTCTTTCATGTTCCTAATTATTTCTTAAGAAAATTGTTGATATTTTTATAGTTGACAAAATTAGAATGGTGCTAGTGACATCTAGTAGGTAGAGGCCAGGGATGCTGCTGCACACCCTGCAGTGGGCAGGGCGGGCCCACAGTTCAAGTTATCTGTGTTAAGAAGATGCTTTGACAGTGGTCACAGTTTTAAAGGTTTATATTCTTTCTCTCTCTCAAGGAAAAGAAGCCCGGAAGAGAGAATTAAAAAAGGTATGGTTTCAGATGCATCCAATTAGTTATCCATGTTGTTTGGCACATCTTATCATTTGGGATTAGTGGATTTTAAAATATTTCCAATTATTTGCCAGAAAATATACTTTCTACTTCTAATAAGCCATAAAATTTCAAAATACCATATAGATGCTCCTTGACTTAAGAGGAAGTTACTATTATGTCCCAATATATCTATCATAAGTTGAAAATATCTTAATTCAAAATGCTTTTACTATACCTGACGTACCAGACAGCACAATGTAGCCCACCTTACCTTAAACATGCTCAGAATTTTTCCATTAGCCTACATTCAGGCAAAACTAGCTTGCCTGCTGCCCAGTATCATGAAAGACTATCGTGTTATTACATATGGCTAGCCCAGGTAAAGATCAAAATTTAAAGTATAGTTTCTACTGATGGGTATCACTTTGGTACCATCGTAAAATCAAAAAGTCAGAAGTCAAGCCATGGTAAGTTGGGGGCCATCTGTACTTGAAAACTGAACTAACCTTGCAGTGAGGTGGTTGGTTAACTTTCCCAAAGAGTTAAATAAATACTTTTGAAGGCAACTCATTTTTGGTAGTTATTAAAACATATTACTTTGTTAACAGCTACTGAATTAGTGAATGAAAATAAATGTGATGCTAAATAGCTTTATGCATTCATATTCCTGGTTAGGTAGCTGTTGAGCTTGCCACAAATTGCTTCCCAGAATAGGGAAGGATTTACTTTTTAGCATCATGCCTTAATACATTGAGAAGGCTTAGGTTTTTAATTGTGTATTCGTGTTATATTATTTAACATTAAGTCCTGCAAAACTTTTCTCTGGTATATAATTTTAGAATTTAGCTGAAACCTTTGTTTATTACAAAAAATGTTTTAAGTAACTGCTTTAGATCTCTCAAATACTTCCCTCAGAGAGCACATCTAAAAATAAATAACATTTATTTACCTTTTTGTATAAAGATGAAACAGTTTTGAATAAAAAATTAATAGTTTCTGGTAGATGAAACAAGTGATCAAACCTAAAAGTTCAACCTCAGTTTAAATAGATTCTTGAAGCAAATTGAAATAAACACTCCTCATTAGTGTCCAGGTTCTTGACATACCGCTCTTCCCTTTTTCTAAGAACAAAAAACAGCGCATGATGGTACGAGCTGCAGTTTTGAAGATGAAGGATCCTAAACAGATTATCCGGGACATGGAGAAATTGGATGAAATGGGTAAGAATTTGTTAAAGGGCCAAATTTTATAGCAGAGACCATAGTCTGATACACAGAGGCAGGCAGATAGTGAGTGAAGCAGCAGAGGCATAAGAAAAACTAAAGCATGGTGTCATTTGATGCTTGAATGTATTTTAATGTCAGAAAGACGAAATACGGTAGTGGGGAGTCATTGTAATCTGAAGATGTCATTTGGAGTAAGAGTGAAGCCATTATTCAGCTTGAGCTACTTGTTGTTAGGAGGTAACGAACACCCACTTTGGCCAGCTCTGTTTTTGAGAGGAGACACAAATCTGGCTTCTGAAATTACTTTGGGGTTTTTTATCTCTCTCGTTTTGTTTTTTAATGCTAGCAACTACCACATAAATCTGTTAGACCACCGTGAGTATATCAGTTTTCTCTGTTTTCCAGTGAGACTATCCAAAGATATTTGACTGCTTAGTAAGGATGTGGCAGAAATCATCAAATACTTAATATCAAATACCAATATCAAGTATTAGGATCCCCCCTTTTCACGTTTCGTGGAATAATTTTATTCAGTCCCTTTATCTACATCTTCAATGTCCCCGTGTTGTCATAACTAGAATCACATGAGATAACCGCATCTTATCTTTCCTTGCATCTAAGGTAGTTAGAGAATCGTGTGTGTGATGCTGCCCCTGGAAATTTTTATCCCAACCCACAAATACCTATTTTCTTAACATTAGAACATGGGTTTTTTTTTAGTAGAAGTTTTCCAACATGCAAAAATAAACTAGTCAAGTCAACTATGTGCTTTTCAGCGGTCAAGTTTTTGCCAGTTCTGTCTTCTGCCCCCTGCCACTTTTTTAAATTACATATTAAAGGAATCTTTATAAGTTTTGTTTACAAAGGTACCCAGAAAGTTTCAGTGGTTTGCCAAAAAACAGTAAGTGAAAAAGTTACAGTAGATCTCTTTACTGATGCGTTAAATGGGGTTCAAAAAAATCCAGGTATGTGAGGGTACAGAATTACAAGCTCTCAAACGTGATGTGGCAGAGCCTGTGCATCAAGAGTTCTGGGCCAGGCTGCGTGATGCCAAGTCCTTCCCAGTCCTAAGTTGATTGATGTGGCTTAATCACACTAGGAGTAACTATGGTATAAGACCATACCTTCTGGTTTTGAATTAATAGCCAAGGTTAATGGTTAGTGGGATTTAGGGAAGAGGATAATTAAACTTGTTATTCTTTAAGAAAAGGGAGAAGGGAACATTGTTCGTCAACACCGTAATTACAATTTATAAAACTCAGTACAAACTAATTTAAGGAGAAACAGGCATAGATTGACTCCCATGACTTGGAAATCCTGATGCCATCATCAAGCCTGTGCATTTCTGGTCTTTTGTATGTTAGCTTTGTTCAGCATACTGCTAATGAATTTCTTGGGATGGGAGGTAAAACATGTATGTGGAATGTAGTGGCAGTTGGGAGACAAGGCCACAGATAGCTCTTGGTTTATTTCATTCCTGCTTGTGAGAGCGTCTCTCTCCCACATCTACATTTAAAAGCCTCAGACAAGGATCTGGCCCCAGTCTGGATCCTGTGCCATTTGATCTCTGAGTCAGTCACTGGCAAGGGTGATGGAGGGGGGCAGGTGTGACTGACCAGGCAGGCCTGGGAGTCTAGTGCTAATCCCTCTTGGGACAGGGGACCTGAAATTAAGGCCCAGGTTGAACACATGGGTTATATGGTAGCTAGACGAAGAGCACCGGTCCATTGTAAAAACAGTAAGTGGTTAGCCAGATACCACTGGGTATTTCGTTTGTGATCCCCTTTAATCATTAGGCCTTCATTGTGAAGTAGTTGATGTTCACATTTTGCAGATGAAGAAGCTGAAAATGAGAGAATTCAAATGACACACCCAAGATCTCAGAATTAAATGACAGAGCCAGTGTAGTGTGTAAACCCAGGTTTGTCTGGCTGAAGCTTAACTGTATCGGGTCATTAGCATAAAGGAGTAACAATTGATTTTTATTGCAGTGATGATGAAAAATAATAGATGGCATTTCTTAGAAAGGAAAATAAAATTAGTGACCATCTTAAAGGGGTGGAATTTTCATAAGAATGTATTACAGTTCTTTAGAAATGGAAGGATATATCTGATGTCTAGCCTCCTTTTTAAAATTTTAGCATATAAGTTTTTGATGAAATGATATAGTCTATTGATAACCTAAATAAAATGACCTTTTTGTGTTGAATTCTATAATCTACTCTTTTCTCTCAGAGTTTAACCCAGTGCAACAGCCACAGTTAAATGAAAAGGTGCTGAAAGACAAACGTAAAAAACTGCGTGAAACCTTTGAACGAATTCTGCGGCTCTATGAGAAAGAGAATCCAGATATTTACAAAGAATTGAGAAAACTAGAAGTGGAATATGAACAGAAGAGGGCTCAGCTTAGCCAATATTTTGATGCTGTCAAGGTAATCAGGTTTCTTTGGAAAGAGAAACTAAAGTGTTCTGTTTAGGTTTGCTCTTAAACTTATTAATGGGAAAATTGATTGTTGAGCCTCTTCCTCTTTGCATTTTCTTGTCAAACTGAAGTGATTTTATACATGTCATTGTAAATTTGCCTCAGTAAAAATGTAAAAAACCTGAATGCTATAATTTTCATAGAGTGGGTAATACGGGTCCCATTTACAGAAGAAAGAAACTAAGAGAACCTGCTTAGTCATGCAGCTGGTATGTGGCAGAAATTCATCAAAGGCAGACTAATTTTAGAGCCCAACCTCTGCCACTGGAGACATGCTAGATTAATTGATACATGTTATTTATCATCCAGAATATTAAATAAAATTACTGTGGTACTAGAGACTTTAACAGTTGGACTTCTCTAAACAGTTATTTCAAACCAAAACCAAAAAGAATTGATGCTAGGAGGAGAAAAAATCTGAGTTTGATTCTTTTAGAGGAGATAGATTATTTTCAATATTGAAGAGGCTTGTTTTTGTTTGTTTTTTGAGATGTTCATGTTAGATGAAAAGCAAATCCAGGTTATAGAACAGCTGACAGTGAATTTCTTGTGTTGAGTTGTATATTACTCTTATTGTACTATTGAAAGATTCTCTCTGTTTCAGAATGCTCAGCATGTGGAAGTGGATAGTATTCCTTTGCCGGATATGCCGCATGCTCCTTCTAACATTTTGATCCAGGATATTCCACTACCTGGTGCCCAGCCTCCCTCCATCCTTAAGAAGACTTCAGCCTATGGGTATGTGGGAGCATAACCAAATAGCATGAATTAAAACCACCTCTTGACTATCTAAAGCCAAAATCAATGCAGTGGGAAATGAAAGACAAAGTGAATATAAGCAGTGCCTCATTTGATTAAAGATGAAAGTTTAAAATCCCTTGAAAATTGTTTAGAAAAGTAAATACCACTGTTAACATGATTGCTGTAAAATTTTCTTTGCAGACCTCCAACTCGGGCAGTTTCTATTCTTCCTCTTCTTGGACATGGTGTTCCACGTTTGCCCCCTGGCAGAAAACCTCCAGGTCCACCCCCTGGTCCACCCCCTCCTCAAGTATTGCAAATGTATGGCCGTAAAGTGGGCTTTGCCCTCGATCTTCCCTCTCGTCGGCGAGATGAAGACATGTTATATAGTCCTGAACTTGGTAAGGAGTGACTGTTCCTTTTGTTATTAAAAGCTACCCAGTTTTTACATTGGCCCTGTTTTACAGCTTGTTCACCACCCTCAGAATTGGGAAATAAATGAGAATACCATATATATAAATCGTAGGATCTACCTAAATAAAAGCATCCTACATAGCAAAGTGTAGAAATGTTTGTTGTATTTTAAATTAGGCTATTCTTAGAAATATCACTTGCTACCAGTTCCCTAAGACTTGCATGCCTGTTTCCCTTTAGTTTTACTGCCATCAGACTAGAGTACTGTCATGTACACAGTGATTGTTATATATAACTTCTAAGTGTAATTCGTTTTCAGATCTGAATCTTTTAAATTGCCAAATGAAAATATTGTCAGACTATCTGAATAGCTGAGATCTGCACAAAAATTTTGTAAACAATTAGATTATTGTCGCATAATTCTCCATGTTTCGGGGTACCATGTAGTAGAAGAGCCAATCATATTACCTGTTCCCTACTCCCTCCTCTCTTTTCAGTTCAACGGGGTCACGATGATGATGTCTCCAGCACCAGTGAAGATGATGGCTATCCTGAGGACATGGATCAAGATAAGCATGATGACAGTACTGATGACAGCGACTCTGACAGATCAGATGGAGAAAGTGAAGGGGATGAATTTGTGCACCGCGATGATAATGAAAGAAACAACAATGAAGACAAGAAATCAGGTATGTGCAGATGAAAGTTGTATGGAATTGATCAGTAAATAGGACACAGGCTGAAGGTCCTGACTTCTTAATGCATCTGTAAAAGTAATTGTGACCTCCTTGAAAAGAAGGGTCACAGCTGCATTCATCTGTATGTCTCAGCAATCTCAAAGTTCCTGGCACAGAGTAAGTACTAATGGAAATTTTTTTTTTTTTTTTAAAGCAGTGTATGTAGTAAAAATGTCTATGTAATAAAGTTTACTTTTGAGGGAAACGATAATTGCTCTTCAACAGCATAAAGATGTACTCTCATGGGTATGTGTAGGAAAGAAAGAATAACCACATAACTATTGAGAAAACCATATTCACATTGTTTTTTAATAAGTCTATTTAAATACCTACATTTGAAGCCCCTTAAATTGTATGTGATTGGGGAATATTACTTGAGCCAGAGCCAGAATTAAAATGCAAGTATACGTTTGAGTACAGAGTCATGACTTCACAGAAACGTATCCATAATGTGTGTGTTTGATTATTATAAATTCAGACTGAGTTACATGTACTTTTAAAGTAGTTACAATATTCGTCCGGCCAAGATGGAGGCGTAGGTGGACATACTATGCCTCCTTTCACAACCAAAATTAAGGACAACAAAAATATAGAACCAAAGGAAAAAAAAAAAAACCAACAGAACAGATAGGAAATAGAATTGTACAGAAGTCCAACAACGATTCACCCAGACCAGTAAGAGGGGTGAAGTCGGCAGCCGGGATCGTGGCAGGAAAAAGCAGTGGCTAATGGTCCTAGACGGATGCACAGGCGGTGGTGGACACACCCAAGACACAGGCGGTGGTTACCAGGCGCAGGGAGGTAACAAGCAGACCAAGCAAGGTGCACAAGGTGGCTGAATGCGGTCACACATTTGCGTGCAGATAAACCAGGCAAAAACGGGCAACAAGACAGGCTGCGCAACCCAGGGCCCCAGTGCCAGGAAATAAAGCCTAAAAGCACCAATTGAAAACACTTTGTGGGGGTTGAAGTGCTGGGAGAGAATCCCAGCCTCACAGGAGAGTTTGTTGGAGAGACCCATAGGGTCCTAGAACATACACAAGCCCACCCACACGGAAATCAGCACCAGAAGGGCCCAATTTGCTTGGGGAAAGCAGTAGAAGGGACTGGAATCCCAGAGAAAGCAGAGCAAGTCCCATTGTTCCATCTCGGACCCCACCCCCACATACAGCATCACTACCCAGCGACTGGTCTGCCCCGCCCTGGTGAACACCTAAGGCTCTGCTCCTCACTACATAACAGCTGCAACCAGACCAAAAAACAAACAAAAAAAAAAAAAAAAAACAGCAATGGCTCAAACGGGAGAACAGATCAAAGCCCCAGAGCTAATTCATCTAAGTGAACAAGAAATAGCCAACCTATCAGAAGCACAGTTCAAAGCACTGGTGATTAGGAAGCTCACAGAATTGGTTGATTTTTGTCGCAAATTAGATCTACAATAAGTGAAATGAAGAAAAACGCACAGGGAACCAATAGTGATGGGAGGAAAACTGGCACTCAAATTAATGGAGTGGACCAGAAGGAAGAAACAAACATCCAATCAGAAAAGAATGAAGAAACAAGAATTCAAAAAAAATGAGGAGAGGCTTAGGAACCTCCAGGACATCTTTAAACATCCCAACATCCGAATTATAGGGGTACCAAAAGGGGAAGAGGAAGAGCAAAAAGTGGAAAAGTTATTTGAACAAATAATAAAGGAGAACTTCCCCAATCTGGCAAAGGAAATAGATTTCCAGGAAGTGCAGGAAGCTCAGAGAGTCCCAAAGAAGGTGGACCCAAGGAGGAACACACCAGAGCACATCATAATTACATTAGCCAAAATTAAAATGAAAGAATTCTAGAAGCAGCAAGGGGTAAGGGGACAGTCACTTACAAAGGAGTTCCCATCAGACTGTCAGGTGATTGCTCAAAAGAGACCTTGCAGGCAACAAGGGGCTGGAAAGGAGTATTCCAAGTCATGAAAGTCAAGGACCTACATCCAAGATTGCTCTATCCAGCAAAGCTGCCATTCAGAATGGAAGGGAAGATAAAGTGCTTCTCAGATAAGGTCAAGTTCAAGGAGTTGGTCATCACCAATCCCTTATATGAAATGTTAAAGGGACTTATCTAAGAAAAAGATAAAAAATATGAACAGTAAAAAGACAGCAAACTCACAGATATTAACACCTAAAACAAAAGCAAACTAAGCAAATGACTAGAATAGGAACAGAAACACAGAAATGGAGATCACATGGAGGGTTAGCAACAGGGGAGTGGGAGAAGGAGAGAGGGGGCAAGGTACAGAGAACAAGTAGCATAGACAGTGGGTAGAAAATAGACGGGGGGAGGGCAAGAATAGTGTGGGAAAAGTAGAAGCTAAAGAACTTACGACACATGGACATGAACTAAAGTGGGGGAACTTGGGTGGGAGGGCGTGTGCAGGGTGGAGGGGAATGATGAGGGAGAAATGGGACAACTTTAATAGCATAATCAATAAAATAAAATTTTTAAAAAGTAGTTGCAACATTCATCAAGAAAATTTTAAGCATTGTAATAGGTATTGAGCAATACAAAATGTATAATGTGTCACACCCCAATGGTCTTAGAGCTTCTTTTGGAATTGTTTTAGTAGCAACTCCGTATTTATGTGTTAGTCAAACTAAAAATATTAGAATTTATTTTAATGACAATTTTTCTTCCTATTTCTTAAGAATTATGGTTGCAAATCAAAAAGCTAGTTGGAGAGAGTGGATAGAGAGAACCAGTAATGAAAAATTATAGAGGACCCTTACGTAGGAACAAGTATTAGGAAGTAGAAAGCCATTAGAGCCACAGCTGCTCCATTTTTTCTGGGACTGTGCAGTCTTTGCCTTGTCTTCCTCTTTCTGACAACTGGTGTTTTTAACATGGACTCATCAGTGCACTCATGCCGAAAATGGCTGTCCTATGATTCAGTAGTCATTCAGCTAATATGTGTTGAGTTTTTACTATATGCCAGGCATTTTTGTAGATACTAAGGATGTAAACAAAACTAAAGCCCTGCCCACATGGAATTCCTATCCTTTTGTGAGTGTTTACCAAGTAAGAATGCTTGTAACATTGCATCATCTAGTATGATGGTGAAAAGCATTCAGTTATCCAGTGAATAACATTTTTTTTCCAGTTAAGAAGTTCCCTTCTAGTTTGCTAAGAGCTTCTGTCATACATGCTTTCTAAGCATCTCTTGGGGTGGTGTTAATGGTTTTTCCTTAAGTTGTTTATTGTAATGAATTGCATTATAAGTTTTCTAGGGTAAAAGGTGAAAGATTTACATTACAGCTTTTCTAAACTATCCTGCATTTCTAGGACCAATCTTATATGCTTACAATTTTTTTTCTTCCTTTTTTAAAACACTGTCTGATTAAATTTGCTTATATTTAATGTTGGCCAGGAGGTTAGTTTTGGTATCAGTATTATGCTAGCTTCATGACTTCTGCGTAGCACTCCATCTTTTCCTATGCCCTTTTGCAGGAAGCTTCTGTAGTGTAATCTTTGGCTGAATGTCCTTGTAAAATTATTTCATCCAGGTGCCTTTCATTGAGCAGATCTTTGGTTCCTTTCTGTTTCTTCTGGTCTTAATGCTGCTTTGACCAATTTAAGTAACTTATATTCTTCTAAAAAAATATCTATTATTTTTATCTGGGTATTAAATTTTGTTGGTAAAAAGATGTTAGTATTCTTGAATGTTTTTTGTTTTTAATTTATAACTTTTAAATCACTACAGCACATATTACCAGTTAGCACTTTATGTACTACCTTTAACATGTCTACCTCTTTCTGTGCTTACCTTCTGCCAAGTTTTACTGCAGATTGGCAGGCAGCATTCGTGTCTAGTAATTTATAGTATTTGTTCTATAGTAAGCATTTACTGAATTGTGCTGATGCCAATTCCACCCACCCCCCTCTGGCACTTTAGGTCTGAGTGTACGGTTTGCAGATATGCCCGGGAAATCAAGGAAGAAAAAGAAGAACATTAAGGAGCTGACTCCTCTTCAAGCCATGATGCTTCGAATGGCAGGTAAGGCACAAAAAGAGTAGTGAATCACCTTTTGGTATTTCCTCATGCCAGGTACTTACATATGTTTTTTTATTTAGTATCCCAACAACCCTGAAATAAGTTACAAATTCTCGTTTTACAAAAGGTCAGGTTTGGAGACATTAAGGTGCCCAAAGTTATACAACTAGTAAGTGGTCGAACTGGCATTTAAATCCAGGTCTGTCTTATTCCGAAGCCTGTTCCACTGTGCTACACTAGCTTAGATGAGTGTAAAACTTTTTGGTTCTTCCATATCTTAAGTATTTTATACAAGAAGACTATTTGGTTTTATTTTCAGAAAGCATTTATTGAGTATATGTCTTCAGGCAGCACTCTTTTACAGGCTATAAAAAATTAACTCCATTTACCTGGTTTAAAATTTCTTTCAGGTCAGGAAATCCCTGAGGAGGGTCGGGAAGTAGAGGAATTTTCAGAGGACGATGATGAAGGTGATTCTGATGATTCTGAAGCAGAAAAGCAGTCACAAAAACAGCATAAAGAAGAATCTCTTTCTGATGGCACATCTGCTTCTTCACAGCAACAAGCTCCCCCACAGTCTGTTCCCCCTTCTCAGATACAAGCACCTCCCATGCCAGGACCACCTCCTCTTGGACCACCTCCTGCTCCACCTTTACGGCCTCCTGGACCACCTACTGGTCTCCCTCCTGGACCACCTCCAGGTAATCATTTACATATTATAAATAAACAATTAGGTCTACTTGTGGTTAGAGTGAAGTCATTCCAAAAACTACATACCATTAGCAGTGATGTTTTCTTTTCCTCCTAGTGCAGTTATCTAAAAATCAAGGATTCTTGAAGGGCAAGTGCAACTGGTTTATTCTTACAGCATTGTTGCAGCTCATAATATTTCTGACCACCGTTTTTTCCTCCCATGCTCTTCCTTTTCAGCATTCTTTGGTTATGATGCTGGTAGACAGAAACTGAGTATATAGCCGAGAGTTTCTTTTGATGCTGCTTTTTTTTTTTTTTAATATGACAGGTTGACCCTGTTCAAAATTAGTAGCCAGTGAGACTAGGACACAGAAAATGCTATCTCGAATACCTTGGTTTGGGGATTATCGGATGTCAGTGTAATCTTCATAGTTGGAGACAAAAGTGATAGGTGTTAATCACATCTTCAGCTTAAAAGTATAAAAAGTTTATTTACAGTATGAAACAACATATATAACTTCTTGGCTCTTTATGATTTTATTCCTTCTCTACAGCCAATTAAGTTTTTTTCAGTTGACTTCATCCTTTTCCTATTAGTTCAAAGCAAAATGACCTATCTTAATGATATTCTCTGTGGTCCTTGTCTTTATCATAATGAGTTTCAGGAGATCACTGAAGCACTTGATTTTATAGTCCATTTTCAGCTTATGATGGAACCATTTAAGAAGTCCTTTTGCCCTGGCTGGTGTCATTCAGTGGGTTGAATACCAGCCTGCAAACCAAAAGGTCACCAGGTCGATTTCCAGTCAGGGCACATGCCTGTGTTGTGGGTTGGAGCCCCAGTTGGGAGCATGTGAGACGCTGCCAGTAGAAGTTTCCCTCCTTCTTTTTCTTCCTCCCTTCCCCTCTCTCTAAAAATAACTAACTAAATAAAGTCTTCTAAAAAATAAAAATTTTTAAGAATATGTAATTGATTATGCATTACAATTGTTTCATTTGTCTCTCCCCTTTATCTTCCTCCACTCTGCACTTCCCCTCCCACCAGCATCCCCCCTGCCCCTTAGTTCATGTCCATGGGTTGTCCATATAAGTTCTTGGCTTCCCCATTTCCCATACCATTCTTAACCTGCCCCTGTCTATTTGGTACCTACCATTTATGCTTCTTACTCCCTGTACCTTTTCCCCCATTCTCCCCACTCCCATTCCCCACTGATAACCCTCCATGTGATCTCCATTTCTGTGATTCTGTTCCTGCTCTATTGTTTGCATAGTTTTTGTTTTTGTTTGATAGGTTCTGTTGTTGATAGTTGTGAGTTTGTTGTCATCTTACTCTTCATACTTTTTATCTTCTTTATCTTAGATCTAAGTCCCAAGGGCTGGGTGATGATGAGCTCCTTTAACTTGACTTTATCTGGGAAGCACTTCATCTGCCCTTCCATTCTAAATGATAGGTTTGCTGTAATCTTGGATGTAGATCCTTGCCTTTCATACCTTGGAATACTTCTCTCCAGCCACTTCTTGCCTGTAAAGTCTCTTTCTGACAGTCTTATGGGAACTCCTTTGTAGATGACTCTCCTTTTTTCTTGCTGCTTTTAAGATTCTCTCCTTATCTTTAATGTTGGCTAATGTAATTATGATGTGCCTTCCTGTGTATTTCCTTGGGTCCAACTTCTTTGGGACTCTCTGGGCTTCCTGGACTTCCTGGAAGTCTGTTTCCTTTGCTAGATTGGGGAAGTTCTCCTTTATTATATTTTCAAATAAGTTTTCAATTTCTTGCTCTTCTTCTCCTTCTAGCACCTCTGTGATTCAGATGTTGGAATGTTTAAAGCTGTCCCTGAGGTTAAGCCTCTCCTCATTTTTTTGAATTCTTGTTTCTTCATTCTGTTTTGGTTGAATGTTTATTTCGTCCTTCTGGTCCACACCATTGATTTGAGTCCTGGTTTCCTTCTTGTCACTGTTGGTTCCCTGTATATTTTCCTTTATTTCACTTTGCATAGCCTTCAGTTCTTCCCATACTCAGTCATTTCTGTGAGCATCCTGATTACCAGTGTTCTGAACTCTGCATCTGGTAGGTTGGCTGTCTCCCCGTCACTTAGTTCTTCTCTGAAGTTTTGATCTGTTCTTTCATTTGGGCTATATTTCTTTGTTTTGGCATACCTGTTACATTGTAAGAGGTGGAACTTTAGGTATTCACTAGGGCGGGGCAACCCACATTGCTGCATTGTGGCACTGTATATGGGGGAGGGGTCTGAGAGGGAACAGTACCACTTGCTAGCTTGTTCAGCTCACTCCACTTTCTGTCACTTCCCACAAGACGATTTTGTCCTTTCAGGTGCAGGTTCCAGGGTAGGTGTGCTTGTGTACATTCTAGGATCCTGTGGGTCTCTCCAGTAGACTCTCCTGTGAGGCTGGGAGTTCTGACTTCACTGCATCCCCTTCAGGTTTTTACAGCAGAGTTTTTGAGGCTTTAGTTTCCCACACTGGAACCCTGGGTTGTGTAGTTTGTCTTGCTCCCCAGTTGTTCCTCCCAGCTTAAACTCACACGAATGTGGGACCAGCAGTCCACCAGCTGCCACCTGCCTGGGTCTGCCAGCTTGTTGTGCATCCTCTCCACCCCCGCTCCCTGTCTCCGCCTGTCCTACCAGTCTAGATGAATGTTTCTTTTTTAACTCCTTGGTTGCTGGGCTTCCATACAGTCTGATTTTCTGGCAAAAATCAGTTGTGGTTGTTTTTGTTTGTAAATTGGTTGTTATTGTTTTGGTTGTGTGAAGAAGCAAAGCATATCTACCTACACCTACATCTTAGCTGGAACTTAAAAAGTAAGTTTAAAAAGAATTCTTCTCATCTTCATAATGTTTCCAGCCCAACAGAGCCATCGTTGAGTATGCTTGTTGTCAGTGCTGGGTAACAAAGAGGTGATCCATACAAAATTCAGTACTCTCTGGTGCTCAGATATTGTTGGATGAATTCTGCTTCCCACACATTTCAATCAGTTTTTGAAATTATCTGATTTTAGGTCAAAGTGATAAATCAAACCACGTCTGAGTTACCTTTGTTACCATAATTACTATTTCATATATATTTGTTCGACATTATCATTTTTCTCTTTCCAGGAGCTCCTCCGTTCCTGAGACCACCTGGAATGCCAGGACTCCGAGGGCCTTTACCCCGACTTTTACCTCCAGGACCACCACCTGGCCGACCCCCTGGCCCTCCCCCAGGTCCACCTCCAGGTCTGCCTCCTGGTCCTCCTCCTCGGGGACCCCCACCAAGGCTACCTCCCCCTGCACCTCCAGGTAAAGCTTTTGATTCAAAACATGTGTCTCCTATACAATGTGGGGCATAGTAGGTTTATAATTGCGAGTGTGAGAAACAGTTTATTCTTGTATTATTACTAATTATTGCATTATTTTTTATACAAACAACTGTAAACCTGTTTTTGCCCTGCCCTGTGTATTTCATTTGCTGTAGGACATATTTTTACATTTTAGTATCCTGAAATGAAGGAGTGTCTTAAAATGGTGTTTTTTAATTGCTGTTAGCCTGGATTGAACTTGCATTCTTCCACAGAGTACTTGCATTGATTCCACCTATCACTTAAATTCTCCATTTGAGCCCTGATGAGTGTGACTTAGTGGGTCGGGTGTCATCCTACAAGGCAAAAGGTCACCATTTTGATTCCTGGTCAGGGCACAGGCCTGGGTTGTGGGCCAGGTCCTGGGTTAGGGGCGTGTGAGAGGCAACTGATTCATACTTCTCGCCTTCTTTATCTCTCTCCCTTCCCCTTTCTCTAAAAATAAAT
The DNA here is from genome assembly GCA_004027475.1 of Anoura caudifer. Lineage (NCBI taxonomy): Eukaryota > Metazoa > Chordata > Mammalia > Chiroptera > Phyllostomidae > Anoura > Anoura caudifer. Next base: position 49,309 of record PVKU01004919.1, read on the forward strand.
AAATAAAATCTTTTTAAAAAATTCTTTGAGTTTTTTAGGTCTTATAATTGTAGTGATTCCATACATCTGCTTAAGTACCAATTAAAGTTCAAAATCACAAGGGAGATTTTTTTTCCCTGACCCCAGTATCAATGCTAGATATGCAAATTTCCTCATCTTTTTATGTGTGGCAGGTATCTTTCTGGTTTACTACACTAACTGTCACAGTTTAACGTAAAGATCTTTTAAGCTCCAAGCTGGGACATTTTTTTTTCTCTTCTCAATCATATGTGGAATACTTATGAGTTTGTGTGAGCTGTAGTATCATAGATTTGATAAAATGGGATGTTTGCTGTTCAGTCTTGAAAGTGGCATTTGAAGAAAATTAAACCTGCAATTCTTGATAAAATGATGATGATATGTCTAAACCATCAGTGAAACCTGTATTATTTTCCAGCAATGGTGACATAGTTGTGATTAGTTGCAGTATCTCATTTCTTACTCATGGAGTTACCATTTTGAAAAGTGATATGGACATCACTAAATAATGCATGGGGATCAAATCCAACCTTGTCTGCACTACACAACTAGGACAGACTCTTGGACTGTCAAGTTTGAAATTTAACCATTTTGAAATCATATTTGAAGCCAGTTGGTGATTTCAATTTTACTTTATATTCTAAAGTAGTGCATTATGTAGAGGAAGAAAACACAGTTACTGTAAATGCAAAATACGGACTGAAGATGAATCTTATTTTATAAAATATTTCTTATATTTTTGATTTTTAAATAGCAAGCAGCATGATTTTAGCTTATTTTATGTAAATTGTCCATTTTCTAAAATTTGCTAGCCTGTGTTTTTAACATCCTTAATCACAGTTATATTCTAGTTCCTATGGTGTTCATCAGCCTGTTTTCTCCTTCATTTAGGTATCCCTCCACCACGCCCTGGCATGATGCGCCCACCTTTGGTGCCTCCACTCGGACCTGCCCCACCTGGGCTTTTCCCACCGGCTCCCTTGCCAAACCCAGGAGTTTTAAGTGCTCCACCCAATTTGATTCAGCGACCCAAGGCGGATGACACAAGTGCAGCCACCATTGAGAAGAAAGCCACAGCAACCATCAGTGCCAAGCCACAGATCACTAATCCCAAGGCTGAGATTACGCGATTCGTGCCCACCGCACTGAGGGTCCGTCGGGAGAATAAAGGGGCTACAGCTGCTCCCCAGAGAAAGTCAGAGGATGATTCTGCTGTGCCTCTTGCCAAAGCAGCCCCCAAATCTGGTCCATCTGTTCCCATCTCGGTACAAACTAAGGATGATGTGTATGAAGCTTTTATGAAGGAGATGGAAGGGTTACTGTGACAACTTTGATGCCCAAACACACTTCTGTTTCACATCATTGGTTCATGGAGAAAGAGGCTCTTAGGAAACTTAGGCAGAAGAGCCACTTTCACTGTCAGGGTATTTTCTAATTTCACTTGAAGGAGTATCTTAAAGTTTAGCCTTGTTCGGAATTTGCTGCATATAAGAGAGCATTTCACTCAGAATAGGTTGGTTATTGAAGCAGTTATGCTGATATCCATTCCCTTTCATGCCACCATTTTCATCCTATTTCTTCTCTCCAGTTCTTTGGAAATGTGATCAGGGGAATCTTTGTTACTTATTTGTTCTGATTCTCTTGTGTGCTGTGGGCACTGGAGTAGATATTCTGAGGGGGAAACAGTTTATTTCACCCCATCTTGCCTTTTGTGTTTATTTTTAATATTTTCTTGTAAATATTTTGTAATATTGTAGTGAAATGGATCACAACATCATTTCCTAATAGAAAGCAAGATGTGTGGGAAGCAAATGTACAATTCTTTGATTAAAATTATTTCCCACTAACCTAAATTTTGAGTGTTTCATGAAATAAATAAATGTTCTACTGCAAGATCCTCTGAGTTCCTGATAACATATAAACGTATCTTTTTTTATGGTCAGAAAAGTATTTCAAACTGGAGTGTAAAGGTACTACCATTTACGGCACAGAATGAGAATCTTACTGAAAATGTGGTTAAACTAAGTTTTAAATACAAGGGATAAAGAAGAATTCTGTTCCTTCAGGATTACCATGTGGACTAGAAAAATTGAGAGAGGTTATTTATTTCTACAAACATATTCAGTCTTACTCTCAAAGATTGCTTGCTTCCCCCAGAGCTTTTGGAACTGATACTGATTGAATGGCAAACCTTTTCAAACATTTCAAAACTATTAGAGAATCAGAAAAGGTTACTCTTTTTTGAATGTGTTAGTTTTATAAGCTCTTCTTTTTAAAAGCAAATAAAATGAGTAAGAATACTTAATGTTAATTTGCATTAATACTATTTTTACAAAGTGCTTTAATCACTAATCTACCATGTAATTTTAGGGAATGACTTTAAAAATATTTTGCCCATTTTACAGATGAGAGTAAGCTAAAGGGCTCATGTGACTTATCCAGAGGCCCAATAGTGTATTTCATGTGCAAAGACACACAAATATGCATGTGCATGCGCACACACACGAGACAACCTATGCTTTGCTTTCAGGCTAGGCGGACCTATTCTTACGTTCCTTTATATCTTAAATGCCTTTCATGTGAATTCTATACAGTGCTGGATGTGCACCTCTCAGTTCTCAAACTTAATTTGTGCTGGAAGGCTGTTCAGGAAGCAGTTTGTTCAAAAACCAAATCACACCTGAGAGACATGTGACTGATCATACAGGTATCATGATGAAAGGGTTGTTAGGTCAAGAACCAAAGTTTCGTTCAACAACAGATGGTTTTTTCCATGATCAACTTGGTCAAGAACCTAATTGTTCCAGATGTGAGATGTTTGAGAACAAAAGTTTGTACCATAAAAAAAAAAAAAAACTAAAGATTTATTGAATAAATTGTGTATGAAAGAGGGAGAAGTCATTGAATATATATATATAATAAATCCTTAGTATTGTAAAATTCTCAGAATAGTATTTGATGCAACGTGTACATACAATGTGTTTGTTAAGAATTACATTTGCACTTCATAATGAGACCTGTGGCCATAGGGTGGGGGATAGATTGACTGAAGCGTGAAAGACCAGGTGGGAAGGTACATCAGGAGACCACTGCATGCAGAAGATGAAGAGTACCTACTAGCACAGGAGCTGAAGTTCAAACCTAGGTAATAGGCTGGGAGAGGAGTTGCAGAAAGAAGGGAATTGGCCCAGTTTGGAACAGGTTGCATTTCAGAGAATTGTGCCATAACCTATGGAAATAGGCTGGTGAAGAATGAGGCTCAGGAGGCAGGTAGAGGGTATTACCATAAACGCTGAATGAAAGGCAATATCAAAGGGAGAAAAAGTGAAGCAGGAATTAAATAATCACAGTGATAGTAGTCATTTATTGAGCTCTTAACCATACACCTAGCACTGACTGCTCTATAATAAGGAATTAATACCTTACATGAAAGAAAACCAAGGCCTGAGGATATAAATGCCTACATTTTTATTGAGTAGATTCTTTTTTCTGACAAGTACAAATTAGGATTACATCTTTTTTATATGAGCTGGGCAAATGGGAAGCTGAGTATTGGAAGAAGGTAGGAGAGCAAAGTCTTATTAACATACATATAAAACATAGGTAAACATTAAAATTGTAATTCAAAACTATTAGAAATACATGGGTTATCATGTTAAAGAAACCATAACAACCTACATAGAGACAAAGATAAATATAAAAAGTTCCTTTATGTTCAACAAGGGGACATTAGAGGATTCGGATAAAGTGCATAAACGTGGAAATGAAATACCTGCAGATACTAGCTAGCTCTTGCACGGTGCTCAGACCCTGCAGCATTTGCTTTGAGATGTCTTTGTGTGCTTCCACAGCTCCAGGAGCTCTCTTCTCAGTATCACGTTTTGTCTTTAGCTAATGAGGAAGGAGAAAGCAGCCCATAACAGCTCGAAACTGGCCTGAATTGTCAGCCAGGCCCTGGTGTTGCTAGGAGCTGGCCTTAAAGCTCCACAGTGGTTTGTTGTGGAAAATTTCACAGAACACCAACACCAACAAGGCCGTTCTGTGGCTGTGAAAATCAAACAAGTAGTACCCTGTAATCGCTGTCTCAACACAAAAACACAAGAAGGTCCAAATCACAAAATGACCAACAAACCGCTATGTTGGCCAATATACATTGTCCTGTTTACCAATTACAGCTTTAGCCTCACTCCATTCCTTGTGCCTTATTAGGTGTATTAATCCACCCAAACTATAGACTTACCTCTATTCCCAAAAGCATGCAAGCCTGGGCAAAGCCCCAAAGTCAATGATATTACCATAACCTGTATTACATGCTTTCTAATACCCTCTTAGTGAGACACACATCTTTCCATAGTATGTCTTCTCCCTTGCTGCAAAGAGCAATAAACACAAATTGTTCAACTATCGGTATGTTCACGGTGGTCTTTGGCCAGAGGGCACAGACAAAAATAGATTCATGAAATTACTCATTGCTGGGACCAGGACTCTCACCTCCGTAACAGTGTGAACATTTAAAACCCCTTGTGATTCCCTCCGTGTGAGGTGCCAGTTGCTCAAGGCTGGGAGGTAAGTCCATGTTGAATTGACTTCCTATATTTTGTTGAAGCCTATGTGTTGCGTTGTTTCTCTAGGAATAATACCTCTTGGAATTTTTTGTCTAATCAAGTCAGTATTCTTTGATAAAATTGTTTTTAGTCTTCTATTCCATGTTTTCATTGCTTGTTGGCTTGCTTAATATTTAGTATTGTCTGTAAGAGGCCAAGTCTGAAGGGAGAGGATGGACAGAGGCCTGAAATGTCTGTTCTTGAGCTGACCTCCAAGGGCTGAGTTCTGAAGTACTCTGACCAGCGACTTTAGGACCCACTTTGCTTCAGGTCACCATTTCTAAATCTAATAAAGACTTCCTTCTCACTCTTGTCTTTGTGTCCCTGAGAACTGGTTTGTTTAGTTTTGTCTGCCTGGACCCATGGGTGATGATTGGCCATTGGCCATGTTCCCAGGATCAGAAATTACACATCTTTATAAAACACTATTACTCCTAGTTATCATAATCTAAAACTGCACCTCTTCCAGGCCAAACACCTGCTTCCTATCTACTCATAACAATAATTTGTACACCTACCTCTTTAATAGGCACAATTTCCCCAGGGATCTTTTGGAACTGCAATGGCCACGTAGACTTTTGATGTGAACAAAATAGTTCATTTGAAAAGTACTTTACAACAGAAAGCAAATAAACCCTCATGAGCACATTGTTTGTCTGGTTTGTGTAAAATTAAAGATAATTTTGTTCATTGTAGGACTTGTCCCTCCATTTCCATAATTTGGAGTTAAGTAGTGCTGGCTTTTTAACTGCATGATTTGATAAAATTATCAAGGGTCCAAGTTACTATCCAAATGTGTTGTCATTCTCTTTTATTAATGTATATGTTAAAACCTGGTTTTCAACACCTAGACTTTTCTTTCTCTCCTTGGAGAAAAACACGAAATAAAGCTTTAGAGTGACAATTTTGTATCTGCCTAAAGCCAGCTGGCTTCCTTATATTTTCTTTTACTTTTTCTGTTCCTCTTACTCTCTATTTCCCTCTTTTGGGAAAATAAACATTATCTGACTTATAAAAATATATGTTTTAAGCATCCCAAAATACCCACATTGCTTTTACAAATTAGTAAGTTACCACTGTTTCTATAACTTTTTAAAAATTAAACTTCATTAAAGTATATTTATAAACTATAATCAACTTAATGGAATGATAATAATATAATTTAAACTGGTTCTTCACCACTATTCTTCTCATCTTTTTTTTTTAAAGGTCTCAGTTGTCACCATATGTACCTTGAATTTCTCTATGTATGATATAAGTGTGCATGCCCATTCCAGCACCATTAGTAAAGTGAGCCAGCTTGTCAGCATTTGCTGTGTGCGGAAAATGTAATCAACTTTAAAGAATGCTTTCTAGTTATATATCAAAGTATAAGCAAATCAGGGGGTATCAGGGAGTGCAGCAGCTTAAATCACAAAAAAATCTTTATCCCTTACACTCTGTCTCCTGGTGCCTTTCAGGCCATATCCCCTCATTTCCTTAGTGGCTCCTCTTCCTCTGCCAGACAGTCGGATCTCATAGATCCTCATATCCTCTGTGAGCTGTAGCTGTTTTTTATATATTCACCAATATAGCTACACACATATTCTATATAGACATTTTCCCTCTGGGTGATTTTGTCCATTCTGACCATTTTTAGTCATGACTCCCAAATTCTTATCTCCAGGCTACACCTTTTCCCCTGCATTCACTCACACCCAGCTGCAGGTGTTGTCTTCTGACCCCTGTTGCCTTTGTGTATGCTACTTCTCTGCCCAGAACCCCTGTCCTGTCCATTTGACTCTTACACTAGACTTACCACAGGTGCCACTCTCCCTAGCAGGCTGAGGGGCACAGGTGCCTCTATTCCATTACTGTAACAGCCTGGGCATCTCCCTTTCTTTACATGCAGCCTGCTAAATTATAATCATCTTCTTTATTATATTACAACCATTTTTGTTAATGGCAGTTATCAATCATGGGTATAACATAACATTTGCACATAAAAGTTGTCGAACAAACAGGCTCCATTTTTAATCTGCATGGTGCACTTAACAAACCATTAATTCCAAACTAGATTGCCTTGTAGGGGGGATGCAAATTAAGTTTCACAAGCATCAACCATTTATTATGCCTTTTTCTGTTAAAGATTGAGTTCCGTATATCCTGTAATTAGTAAAATAGCCATTAAACTTACAATTTTCTACCAGCAAGGTCACAGGATTGTTAGAATAGCATGTTTACCTATTTCAATATGTCCCATAATTACTGCTACTCACTCTAAATCCATTGTCCCATAGAAACAAGAATTGTCGCTATTCACTGAGCATGGTTCTGCATGGGAAACATATTGCTCTCATTCACATTGTCTCACTGATTCCTTCCCAAAACCCACTAATGTAAACTCTATTATTATGCCCACTTACTAGAAGACACTGAAGTTGAAAGAGATTAACATTTCCAGAGTCATCCAGCTAGTAAGGAACAGAGTGAATTTGAACCTGTCTCATTCCAGAGAGCTTGAGTTCTTAAACACCATGGCATATGACCTTTCAGCCATCGGAAGGGGGTTTGTGAAGAGTTTGTATGTGGTAGGCCAGTCATCACCAATAATGGTGCCAAACTAAACCTTTTGATTCCAGGCAGACAAAACTAAACAGGCCAGTTCTCAGAGACACAAAGACAAGATTGGACCTGCAGTAAAACAAAGAACAAAAGTTCTACCCAAGTCACAACCTACCACACTGAATGGCTTATCTCTGCCACAAAGAATATGTGTGTCTATAAATACAACTATGGGTTATAAATCTATTAAAAATCAGAATTCAGGTCCCATCAGTTTTGGTACTACCTTCTTCGATATGGTCTTGTACTTGAAGAAATATTGGCCTTTTAAAGGAACAGCTATACAGTGGCAAGAACTGTTTGCTCATCAAGGATTATAGGCTGAATTGACTTTGCAGGAGGTATGCATTTTTCACTGTCAAATTATTCAGGTAAAAAAAAACCTCTCAAAAACAGATAAGATGAGGGACTGATGGAACCTTGCAGCAGGGGAGGTATTTAAGGAGAACCTAAGAACCTCAGGGAAGCAGCAGTAGAGGAGGGGTAGCAGTCACTGCACTTTGCACCTTGCCTGTGATACCTTCTGGAAACAGGGTTAGATAGATTGAATCTTCAGAGGAAAAAGAAAAGTGTTTTTTCTTTTGTTTTGCTTTTTTATAAATGTCTTGATAGGCTTCTCCATATTTCTTCGCCATTTTGTTAATAAGCCTCAAGTATTTCAGGAAATTAAGACTTAAATGTACAACCAGCACTTGATATGTTTTTTTCTTCTCCAGGGCCTACCATGCCCCTAAGGTAGTAACACTGATAGTATCCTAACAATTGAGCAGTAAAAACAAAACAGAAAATCTTATTAGTTACGGTTACTTATACCTTAAACTATAAGGATAAGCCCATATCCTGTAGGAAATGGTACTTCTTTTAATTTACTGAGTGCCTCATGTATCCCTAATATTATATGCAGTAAGTGAACAATCTCAGTCCTCAGGGTGTTATGACTATTTAACATATGGGGAAGCATTCTGTATTGAAAAGTGAGGAGTGAACAGCTGGACATCCTGTAACCTACCCATGGTACCCTTGGGATCTATCTCCTCAGCAATTAGGGGGCAATAACCTGCTTAACAGAAGCGTGTGTGGCCTTTGTACACCTGGAAGACTACCACATGAGAAAAGTAATCTCAGCATTCATTCCACCAGCAGTGAAGTGACACAAGTACTAACAGAAGCTGAAGGGGAATCCTTTCTCTGATATTTATTTGTTCATTGTCCTGTCTTTGGTCATCAAGGGAAAAAAAAAAAAAAAAACTGAGCTCCAAGAGAGTGGAAACTCATTTGGCCTCATTCATAGCTGTGCTGCCATTACCCATCACCTACCACTGAACATGTTACATATAGATGCTCAATAAATACTGGGGAGGAAATAAAGCAAGTCCATGTGGGAAAACAGGATGAAGATGTACTCTTTTTTTTTTCCCCAAGAAGACTTCAACTCTGACTCACAGGAAAGATTAATTCAAAGAAATGAAACACAAACTGGGATCTTTTTTGTGGCCCTGTGGACGATGATGAAGCTTGTGGAAAAGAGTGAAATGGAAGGGTCAACCAAGGACAGAACAGGATTGCTAGTGTTGAACTTTAAAATGTGGATTCTTGACCTGAAATGTGTTTCTTCCTGTACTGAAATCATTTGTCCTTGCCTTTTCTCATAACTCACATATTTATTAAAGCACTCCTGTGGCATTAAGCAACACAACCCCTAGTCATTGTTGGAATGAGGTTATAATACTTCAGGTCAGTGGAAGAACATTTCAAGCAGGCTCTTTGTTGTTATAAAGCAAAATCAAACCTAGTACATTTCCAAAGGAGCATAATATGATGGTGACAAGACCATTCTGAAACTAGAAACTTGAGAAAGTCATTTTAAAAGCTCACAAGCATATGTTACTCATGACTAAAGGCACCGCACTGTTATGCAACATGAGTGTCAGGGGAACAAATTTCCAACCTCATGACTCACGCTTCTGTATTACACATAATACTGGGCGTTCCCTTCATTTTAAAGAAATATGAGCATAAGTGTGTGTATAAAAATATCTGATATCCAAACCATGCAAACACAACAGCTAACAGCTTAAGAAAAATCTAAGTTGACAGTGTGTCCTCAGAGCCACTATTTCAAGTGGGAAAGTTACTCCACTTTTTGAAAAGTATAGCCAGATAGTCAGCTTCCTGCCCCAGACCAGCTGGGTCCCACTATCTCTTTCCTAGAACTGGTTTCTGAACTGCCCATACAGGGCAAGAGAGCTACAGCCTGGGAAGAGGCCACAAAAATAATTTCCCCCGCCGCACCCACACCTACTCTGCCTCCCCTTTACCTTATGGCGAGCAGGGAGAGCTCCCATTTCTGCCCACCTCCAGGACAGTGGGTCCCTCCAGGTCTCCCTCATCCGCCCATAACGCCTCGAGGATGACCTGCACCAAAGCCGACCCACCAGTACCTGCTCCAGAGGTCTCCGGCAGGCCCCGGGACTACACAGCTCTCTCGACAACACGATTTTCACCGACTTTATTGGTCCCCCACACCGGTGGGCCCCTCGCAGCCCACCTCCCCAATAGATCGCGCTGACCCTCTGTGACATCCAACATATTCAAAACCATGCCGGGTGGCTATGAAGAGGCTTTGCTCAGAAAGCCAGCTCCCCTCTGGCGGCGTCAGGGTCACTTGCTCTTCGCCTTCTGACTCTCCGTCTTCTTGGGCAGCAGCACGGCCTGGATGTTGGGCAGGACACCGCCCTGAGCGATGGTCACTTTTCCCAGCAGCTTGTTTAGCTCCTCGTCATTGCGAATGGCGAGCTGCAGGTGGCGAGGGATTATTCTGGTCTTCTTGTTGTCGCGCGCGGCATTGCCTGCCAACTCCAGGATCTCGGCGGTCAGGTACTCCAACACCGCTGCCAGGTACACGGGCGCCCCAGCGCCAACTCGCTCCGCGTAGTTACCTTTGCGCAACAGCCTGTGCACTCGGCCCACCGGGAACTGCAGGCCTGCGCGGGACGACCGGGACTTGGCTTTTGCCCGCACTTTCCCGCCCTGCTTTCCTCGACCAGACATGTTCACCTCTCGCCTAAAACTCCACGGAGAGAAAAAACGTCAGCGATCGCGTCTGGGTGTAGGAGCAAAACGTAACACACCGGAACTGCCTCTCTCAACACTTTGCGGTCACTAGGCAGTGCCTTCCCATTGGACGCCGCAACATTCTCGGCTCTGATAACCAATGATAGGCAGGCTCCACTCCCAATTAGCATGCTGGCAGAGAGACCGCCTTCTCCAGTTCTGTCCAATCAAAACAGAAAACCTGTGCTTTGGGTTTGATCCTTTGAATTTATTGGATTCTGAGGTTTCAGTGTTCACGCTCCCACTCAGGAAAATAAAGTCTTGAGAATTAAGGAACCATGGTTAGGAAGATCCGGAAGAAGACATTCTCCGTCCACATGTGCGAAGAGCTCAAGAAATAAATGTCCCTTGAGGTCGCGCACGGTGTGTCAGACGTCGCCGCGCCCTCTAGGCGGCATTTCTCACATAATACAGCAGCCTAGTCAGGTATAGTTAAATAATTCCAGAGCCCCCACTTGTGGCAAGGCACTTGTGAGCAACACCAGTTCTCAAGCGAAATCACAAACTCTTTACCAAATTCTGCCTGCCCAATATCGGGCACTTTGTTTCTTTAAAGAAGTGTCTGGCCTTCTGTAAGCCCAGAGACTCCAGCTGATTACCCAGCAGTGTGAGGAGGAGCTGGCTCCGAGAGAAGCTCCATGTGGAGTTGGCCATCTGATTTTAACCAGACCAGACGAAACCGGATCCACACAGCTCTGCGGATCGCAGGCTGCCAATCAGATTTCTAAAGGCTGTGAAACTAGAGTGCTAGGCTAGACGTGAATGCTTTCTTCAGAGAGGGCAGGAATAAGCTCACTTAGTCAAAACTTAAACATCTCTTGTGTCTGAAGTTTTAAGCCTGAAAAGAACCTCTGGATTGTACAGATGATGCAGGCTCCGCTTGGTTACTGAGGCTGAAAGTCTTGGTCTCAGCTCTAGCCTAGTCCAAGGTCAGGGGCACCTCAGATCACATTGTTCATGAAGACTATTAAGTACTTGTAGATGAGCCCAATGGTAGATAAGGTCAAGTAAGACATTCCAGTGGCACTCAGAGGTCATGAAAAGATGAGAGAAAGAGAGAGGAGAGGAAAGGACAGGAGGGGAGTGGGGGAGGGGAGGAGCAACTGTCTGCAGGGCCATAGCATTTGGAACAACATAAGCGTGTTGTTTTTTTTTTTATTAGAAATTCTACTAATTCACTGAGGTAATTTCATTTACCTCAATATTTTCCATAATTATACCATTACATGGCTGTGTGATGTAATGGTAAATTCATATTAAACCGTATTTTATGTGGATTATAGTATCCACCAAATTTACCTTCTCACCAACCAATAAAGATTTGGTTTCATTGAAAAACTTTTTTCAACTATGTATAGTTGAAAAAAATTTATCTACAGTAGTAGGGGCTGAACAAATGTCTTTGGAGCTGAGAAGCAGTAAGTATATTGTCATGGTTACATGGCCATCCTGGATCCAGACTGCTCTGTATGAATCCTGACTCTAACCACTTCCCAACTGACCTTGGATAAGTTATTGAACCTCTCTGTACCTATCCCAAAGTATTTTGAAGATCAAATATGTTAGTAAGCATCCAATTATTGTTAGATAAATGGAATTAATGGACATGCAAATCTCTAATGCAGTTTTTAATAAGATGTTCCTGGAATGAGTTTTGTAAAATTAGCTTACATTTTTGCCTATATGATGGGAACATTTTTAAACAGATTATTATTATTGTTACTACTACTACTATCATTGGCACTGTTTTTCATTTTATTCTTGGAAACAAAGGAGATTTGTAACTTGAAAATGTTCTAACCTTGATGTCTTAGTCATGGTCAGTATAAATCAATCAATCTATTTTACCATTCAAGAATCCTGACTATTCAGGATCTATTAGGCTTTCCTTCTTCCCTCTGAGTCAAGGCTTAAAATCTTAGTACATTTCAACTCTTCATGGTTTTTTCAGCCATCTAGTGTTCCAAGGGGTCTTTCAAGTCATCATTCTTTAAAACAATCTCTTTTTTTTAAAGATTTTTTCATTTATTTTTAGAAAGAGGGGAAGGAAGGGAAACAGAGAGGGAGAGAAATATCGCTGTTTGAGAGAAACATGGATCAGTTAGCTCCTGCATGCCTCTAACCAGGAATCTGGCCTGCAACGCAGCATGTGCCCTGACCTGGACTCGAACTGGCTAACTTTTGGTTTGCGGGATGATGCACAACCCATTGAGCCACACCAGGCAGGACAAGACTAGGGACAGGAAGCACAATTTTTATTTATATTTATTCCTCAAGATGTTAGGTACCTGGGAAAAAGTTTTAAATCATGCTCTAAATGCTGGTGCTTTTTATCACACTAAAACCTTTTGGGAAGACAGAGTCATGCTTCATGGAGTAGAGACAACACTGAGTTTTGTTTTTTGTTTAGGGATTCCCCTAAGAAAAAGATGGAGAGTCTCCTAATTGGGGATTTGTAGTGTAAATCAACGCTTATAGCCACAATCGTGGCATCCATTATTTTACAAGAACTTTTAATTTTTTCATGGAAGTAAGAACCTCGGATTTCAATGAAATAAGAAATTTACAGCACTTCAACTAAATGAAACTATAGAAATCGTTATTTGGTTGAAAAGCAAATACACAATTGGGGTGAGGGAGCAGAGGAGTCAGGGACATCTGCAGATTATGCAGAATCAGCAGCAAGGGAAATGTTTGGGGAAGGAACAAGGGGGAAGTTAGAACTTTGAAATAATTTTAACTCTCCACTGGGCCACAAAAGAGAACAGAGAACCATTAAAAATTTTTCTCCATCCCCATTAATGACTTAAAGAGATGTATAGGTGAAAAGCTGTAAAGCAATTGCTTTGAAATCCAACAAGATGTGAAGCATCGCTGGTTCCCATTGATTTTCACATTCATCTGGACATGGTTATTATAGGAGTAAGCATTCCATTTGAAAAATATAGAATTAGAATTTGAACACACACGAGAGAGAGACCAAGGGCTGGCAGGGAGGTGGGGAATAGAGAGAGATGGAGGGAGGGAAACCGAGCACGCAAAGGATCTGGCCTACTTTGTTTTTAAGCATTAAAGACAGGATGGATTCTCTTGAGTTTTTCCTCAGTTTTATGGCAAAAATAACAATAAGTTTTTTCTAAAAAAAACAAAAAAATAATGTCTTGTTCTGCTTCCTACTTACTTAACTCACTATTGAGAGAAAAAAGTCTCCTAGGGGCCTAGAACTCTGTTCACTTTCTTAAGGTTTTCAAATATGTCTGCTGCAAGGAACTAGAAGCCCTGGTCTAATCTCACAGAATTGTTGGCTGCTTACATAAGGATGCCTGATCCAGGTAAAGGTGGCAAAGGTCTGGTTAAGGTAACATGTGCACCGGCCCGCAGTGTCCATGGCATTATGGATGAGATACAAGACAAATTCACATGGACTATTGAGTCCTGTGGAGAAAAAGGGATGGCACAGCTACTCTCTCAAGGGGAGAGCTCCTCAGAGTGGCCTGGCTACTCTCACAAGAGGAGAGCTCCCCAACCCTTGCCTTGACAGGTTTTTATTGGGTTTCAATTTGCACAGGAGTACAGGTAAAGTTCATTATTCATTGTCAGGCAGTAAGGATCAAACAATAGATAGCATACAAAGAACTATGAGGGCTTATTCTGAGTCAGGGTCTGTTAGCTAATGGGCTACAAAACTTTGGGGAACAAAACTCATTTCCTGCTTGGACCCTTATCATTTAATTGAGAGCATTATTAGCAAAGCATGTTTCACAGGATTTTATGTATTCTTTCTCAGGCCTGGTCACCTGGGGAATCTGTCCTTTCCAGTACAGGGATGCACCCACCACCAGCATTGTTTCAGTCTTAAGGCATTGTCTCAGGCTTAAGTCAGGCAGGGGAAGTAAGGCAGCCAAGAGATTAGGAGACTTCTCGTAGACAGAATGAGGACTCAGTCTATGTCAGGATAGCCAAAGGATGACGGTCCATCACCCCCTTTTTGCTGTAGCCCCCAAGTCCTTTTGGGGGGCCTCCATGTGATTGTGCCTGTCTTAGGTCGTTCCCCCCTTGGGAATCTTACTGGCCATTGGCTAACCAACCAAGTATTGGGGGCCAGTTTATGGATGAAGCAGAAGGAGCAGAAGCAGTGCTCCTGCCAGGGAGATAAGCTTTGTCTCCTTAGTGGCTTACAGTACGAAGGTTGCTCACTCAGCCTTAGCCCTGGGGGTGTTACAGCTCCTGAAACCAGGCAGGGCAGCTCCCAACAGTAAGGAAGGCACCAAGCACCACCAGAAGGTCTTAGAGAAAATATCCAGGATGTTATGAAGCCTGGTATTCACCACCTTGAGGAACAAGGTGATGTCAAGCACATCTCTTGACCTATGCTGTAAATTTCTTATTTCTTACCTATGAGGAGACACAGAAAGCTCAAAGAGTTTCTGGAGAATGCAACTCATCCTGTGGCGACTTACACGTAATTTACCAAGTGCAAGATGATCTGGCCATGATTTGTGGTGTGTGCACTGAAACACTAGTCTCATTCTGTATGGCTTCCGCAGCTTACCTCCTGACTCCACAAGGCCCTTTTTAAGACCCCCAAACACGTCAAGAAAAGAGTCATCAATACTACCTTCAGTGTGAATGTCAGGTCAAAATGCAGATAGGTGCTTTTGATGAAGCACTGCAGATGCCCTTAAGAGCAGTAAAGTTGCAGTCAAAGTAACTGCTCTGGAGGGTGTCTTCGAGTTACACGCTTAATGTTTGAGGTTTGGGAGGAGGGCTGGTGTGCACAGTCAAGCTCCAGCAGGGAACAGGGCGCTGCACCTGGCATGTCTGACTACTTTGGTATCTGTTTGGGAGGAGGAAGCATCTCTACAAATTCCACATTTTAGGAGTGCCAGAGGGTTTCTAGGCAGCTCAGGCCTCTGGCTCCGAACAAGTTCCGAGTGGCTTCTATGTAAATCAGGGCTCGCTGATATTAGGCCTCTTATTGGATGTTAGGACCACAACGTCAGAGGGGCGGTCCTTCCCTAATGCTGCAAGATGCCTGCCCTCACAGAGCTGGGGACGTTGCAGTGTCTAATAAGAAAGTGCCTGCTGCGGGCAAGTCAGAAAGCACGAAGTGCAGTTCTAATGTGGTGTGTTGAAGTATTGCGGGGTATGAATGTTTTATTTTTTTCACTGACATTTTGATTAAGTGGTGACCAAGCTCAGACACTGATGACAAGACGGCAAAGTGCGGGCGATATCCAATGTCGAGTCAAGCTCGTGGCCTCTGCACTACCCATGGGCCATCTGCACAAAGTTAGCATCGCGGAGCCAGCGAGCATCCCTCTCTCAGATCTAGTAGTCGGAGTTGGTCCGCACCCTTGATAGGGGAAATGCGGGAATTAGCCCATAGTGTGGCCAGGGGTAAGGGGTAGCATCTTATCCAGCATCCAGGCCCCACCGTTGCTCAGGAGACTATCAAGTGACCTGTTTCAGCCTGGAGATAAGACCTGTCTTCAGAGTAAAGGCTATTTTCGGAGCCGCTCATGGGACTGTGGAAGGAAGATGGTGGTAGGTTGGTTCTACTAAGTTCGGTGAAAATGGTATGGGCGAGAGAATTGTGTATTAGCGGGGTCCTGCTCATTGGTCCAGCTGTATGGTGCAGAAGCCACCTGTTTAGTCTTCTAGAGACCACTGTAGGGCTGGAGATAGGGGGGCCCACCTAACGTGCAGGCCAGCTGAGGCTGCCAATGAGGCCAGGTGCTACAGAACTCAGTTTAATGGCTTCCCTGTACTACTAACTAACCCTTTTCCATATGACAGAAATAGGGAAGGCGCTTAGGACCCCTTAAATGCCAGGTGATTCCAGGTTCTGGTTTGTCTAAACATCCTGAAGTCAGCTTCCTGGATGTGGTTGCCCAGAGTGCCTCTGGGGGAGCTTCCCATCCTTGACAGCTATGTATGTCTCATTGTAAATGATTATGTCTCAAATACACTCAGGGAAACATTTCTTGTATTCCCTCATTATACCATTTTTTGGTGTGCCAGGCACTTTGGAACACTTGACGTTTCATTGTTGCGTTCAATTCTCCAGCAAACTTATGAAATATTTACAGTCATGTGCCACATAATGACAATTTGGTCATTGAGGGACTGAATATACAAATGTAGTCCCATACGATTATAACGGAGCAGAAAAATTCCTGTCACCTAGTTACACTGTAGCTGTGGTAAGGTCAGAGTGCAAGGCAGGACTCAGGTGTTTGTGGTGGTGCTGGTGTACACAAGCCTACTATGCTGCCTGCCGGTCATGTAAAAAAAGTATATAGCACATGTAATTATGTACAGTATATAATATTTGATAATTGCAATAAATGACCATTACTGCTTTTAAGTATTTACTATACTTTTTATGATTATTTTAGGGTGTATTCTTTCTACTTAAAAAAAAAAAAAAACTGCCATGAAATACCGTATTTTGCTGTGTATAATGAGCACTCATGTTTCTGGCCCAAACTTTCAGGAAGAAACTCTTTTGTTTTAATTTTTTAATTCAATTATTTATTTATTTATTTATTTATAGTAGAAACAAAACCAATTATCATATTGCAGGATACTATTTTGCATACAGGTATCATTATCATTGCTTCCTAGAGTTACACTTTTAACACTTAAGCTAAATAAAAGAATTAAAAAACACTTATACAGATATGGGATTAGTACTACCCATGTACAATGTGGACCCTTACTTTTCCCTCAAAAATTTGGGCAAAAAAGTGCTCATTATGCATGGCAAAATACAGTAGTATATTGTGTTACACCATCCGCAGCCTCATACATCTGCTATTTACCATGTGTCTTATTTGCATCTTTTTCTTCTGTGCTTGATTTAATCTCCAGTTGTTTTGTACAGCAACATGTTCTACAGACTTTTAGCCCACCAGCAATAGGCTAGATCCTATAGCCCAGGTGTAAAATAGGCTGTACCACCTAGGTTTGTACAAGTGTACTCTTATGATCTCTGTACAACAATGAAGTAGACTAAGGACACATTTCGCAGTGAATGACTGCAAATGGTATTATTAATTACCATTATACAGATGAGGAAACTGATGGGGGAAAGGCAGTTAAAAAAAAAAACGAACTGGAGCCAGGTTTGGAACCCAACCCTGTTGGATCCCACACCCTTTATCCTTAACTCTTATGTCATCACTTCTGCCATGGAGGGCCCCTGTCCTTACTGGCTGACACTTCACATCCAAGTACTTTCTCATACTCCACAAGCGCTCAAGTGTATTCATGATGCTGGTGTTAATTAAATTTCTAGAGGAGTGAGACCATCCCAGAAGCTCAATTTTCTTTAATGCAAGTGGGGGGAGGGGAAGACTTTACTTAAAAGAAATAGCAGAGTTGGGCAAACTTCTGTCTTTATATTTGTTGACTGTGAGTCAGTGAATTTAAGTAGGCAGATAATATACCTATTAAATCCCCAATTTAACACAAATCAAATTATTGAGGCTGAAGGATGAAAGTTAGGACCCCAACGAAGCATGGAAATAAGTATTCATATGACAATTTAAAATATCTATTCTGTAAGTATTTAACTTACCTGGAATTGTTTATTTTGTTTGTTTGTATTTTTGGTAATGGCCTCGATTCTTTGTACTTGTGAAACAGAATTTATATTTTCTCTAATAGCATAGCTATTTTTGCTCATGTTTGATGCTATTTATAAAGTATAACAAAATTATCTGAGCACAGGAAATCTTTATTTTTACCTGTAATTATGACTCCCATGGTAGCACCCAGTGCTAAAGCAATTGTATTTTCCAAGCCAAAACTGGGTCACATGGTTTGAGAATATAACAGAGTATCTGAAATTGGAACTGAGATTTTTCTGAAATTGACTAATAAAATGTCTTACTACAGATGTTGGTTAAATAAAGAACTTCGTTTAAAGATTCACTAGAATGCCTCTCTTACAGTGTGAATAGAAGGCTGTTGAAATTAGATCCTGTAGCAAAGTCTTCTCTTCTGAATTTTGAATATTTAATAACTCCTTTGTTCCAAGTATTTTTAACTTTTGAAGATTCAGAGAGTAAATAAGCACAGTCCCCACCACCAAGAAGCTTCTATTTCCCGAGGAAAGAGAAGGGGCGGGGAAGCACATCTGTGTAGTTGTACACATCTGGTTTGTTCTAATAGAATTGTATGAATGCAATGCTATTGGTGTAGAAAACAAATTTTGTCAGGCTTAGGGGATTCTTCAAAGACCAGGTAACATCTGTTCTGAGCCAAAGGCTCACCGCAGAGGGGAAGGCCACATCAGACTTGGAGAACAAACAGCACAGACAAATGCCAGAGTAGTCCAGGCCTGGTGTGTCTAGGGAAACTCCTAATATTGGATATGTAATTTGCCCTGTTGCCCAAGGATAATGCAATGGACTAGGTAAACAGTCGGATAAAAATTGAAACCAAGCCCAAATAAGCCAATAGAAAAATGGGCAAAAGACAGTGGATAAACGTGGCCAATAAGCATAGGAAAAGACATTCAGTTTGATTAGTCATCAGGGAATTGCAAATGAAGATCACAGTGAAATGCCATTTTTTCACTCACTAACTGGAAAGAATTTAAAAGTACAATAGCAAGTTGTTGCACAGAGTCTCTTATTTTGCTAATGGGAGTATATATTGGTTCAATTATTTATGAAACAAAGGTTGTCATTATCCTGTGAGCTTGAAAATAGATTCACACACATGCTGAACCAGCAATTCCACCCTATCTGTTACAATATGTGAAAAATGAGAAATAATTGTAAGGAGATAATGGTCATTGGGAGATTAATATTAAAAACTATAATAAACCACTTATAAGTTTTTGTACTTTCCAAATTCCTGCCACATCCACCTTTTCTTTTAATTCCTCAAGGTCCTTTTCAAAATCCATTTATTCAATAAATACTTATTGAATTTTGACCTCATTGTTCTAAGAGATGGACATACAGAAATGAGCACGACAATTCAATTCCTTGAAACCATAGAGCTTAAATTCTAATGTGGGAAGCTAATTAATTAATTAATGAGGTAGTATCAAATAACGGTAATTTTTGTAAAGAAAGTTAAGCAGGGTAATCTGATAGAAAATGACTAGAGGAATGAGGTGTCCTTTAAACTGGATGATCATAAAAAATGCCTCTAGGAGGTGCCATTTGAGCTGAAATCTGATAACAGCAAAGACACCGAGTGTCAGAGAGTTACAGGCAGAAAGAACAGCTAAGGCAAATAAATGTCTTTTCAGTGGGTGGAACTGTGACCAAGGCAGAGAGTGATTGGCAATAGGACCTTCAGTATGGCAAGGTAATTATCATGTAGAGCCCTGGCCTGGTACATTTATGTCAGAAATAAGAAAACTGAACATCAGCAAATTTGAGTAGCTGGCCCAAGTCCATATGCTTAGCAAACAGCTAATACAGGATTAGGATTCAAATCTAGCTCCAGGTTTTGTGTTTTTTTGTTTGAGAATATCAAACTGCCTTCTGGAACTCAAGCTCTTCTTTGTCTCAAGATACGCCATTCTGTTCTTTAATGCTCGCACTGCCTTTCCAATTATCTGCTAAGGATGTATCAATAAACAAAACTGGCAATTACTCTGTTCATGAGGAGTTTGCACTCCCGGGAGCTAATCACTATCCTCTTTCCTTAGCTCTCATGTTAGCCTGAATGACTACAGTATGAGGAGGTAATCCTTCAGCTACCCGGGGGTGGGTGCCGGGAGTAATGGCTAGCTTCTCTACAGGAAAACAGAGTTCATTTTTTCAGGATTGGACTATCAGCCCAACTAAGCACTCTGACAGCCTAGGGAATGGACTGCCTATTTCCTTCTGCTGTGTTTGAAGTAAGGGAAGACAAATAAAATGATTGCCAGAGCATAATGAACTTTATTACGGCTAAGATACATTACTACTATCTCCAACACATACTTCCCAGAGTATATAAACACAGCCACCTGGACAGAGAGCTCATCCCAGAGTCACTAGGAAATTTAGATTTCTAGCTATCTCTGGTAAGTATGTAGCTAACAACTCAGCCCTTCCTGAACATGTACAAACTGGACCCAGGAAGGAGGGAAAGGAAGACTCTGCTCAAGGATTTAGTAGAGTTTCTGTCGGGATGGTGGAGGGGAAGATTCCAGGAAACATATCTTAAGGAAAAGAAACCAGCCTGTCAGCCGGAAGCATCCCAGGCACCGGTTCTAGATTTAGATACGCAGCCCTAGTCTACAGCAGTGATTTGGCCGTCAGTAAGGTCATCCCACCTTGTGACCTATGGGAGATTACATTGAATCTCATCACATGCTTGTAGAAAGTTCCAAAACCCTCCCCAGTATTTCATCAAGTCCCGAAGTCTTGAGTTACCACGATCATCTCTGACTTGACACTCCTGCTTCTGCACATGGTCTAGCTACCCTTGTTCCTGTGCTTACCCCGTCCATCTGACACTGATCTGAGTGTCTGTTCATACAGCCCACAAATTAGACAAGTTGTGTACAGCACAGACTTGACTGAAGGTTTGGGAAGAGCTAACCAGTTTTATCCATTTTAAATTCCCAGTAGGATACAATTATCGCGAAGGCAGAAATTTGTTCATGCTTGTTATAACTCAAATGCTAATAACAATTAGAAGGCACTCCATAAATAACTGTTGTATGGGTAAAGTAAGGCATCCTTTTCTCATGGAAAATACAAGCAACCTCAGTTATTTTATATGTTCTTGTTCTTAAAAGCCTTCAGCTGCCATCTCACCAGGCCCTTCTCACTAGACTTTTCTTTCTATGTTGCTCCCAGCCTCTTGCCATCTTGTTGGCCCCACTTTCTCTTTTTCTCTTTCTTCCTCTCCTCCTCACTACTTCCTTCCTGATTGGCCCTGGGACCTTGACATTTTCCTCATTTATATAAAGCAGTTTGTGTTTCTCTATGCCTAACTCAGAAGGTTTGCATATCCAAACCTATCTGAGTGCTCAGCAACACCAAAGCATTTTAGTTACCCTGCCCCATCTGGCATTAGGTGACACTATGAGAATAGGGCCAGTAAGTATTTCCTTCACAGGAAAAAAATTAGTTAAAGCAGAAGTTACTAAAAAATTATATAACTTAAAATTTTTACTCTATCTCAAAACATATTGATGTTCATTTATTCATCAATAGGTTGGTATTAAAGTAAGAAATTATCTCTGAGCCCCAGATCAGAGCTCTGAATCGGCTTTTATATAAGTAAACCACAATCTTAGTGTATCTTGTACTGTTTTTAGTGTTTGATGTATTAAGGCGATTGATTGACAAGCTAAGGACGAGTCTTGCTTGTGTTTTTTTCTTATTCCTCACTGTTTTACATCAGTCTTGCTGCAGCGTATTTCCTAGTGATGTGCCTTTGTTTAAGATATCCAGCAGTTTTCATATGGATTTCATCAGATTACATAACATTTAATTAAGGATATAAAGTAGTAAATAAATTTGGCAAATTTAAGCACAAACAAAAGAAGCCCCTGGTAAGCAAATGACTTAACAGGAGGGAGCAGCAGGTATCAGTCACTCAGTGATTCAGAGTAGGTATATTTCAGTAAATCTTGTGAGTCCAGAAAACCATCAGTTAAGAAATACTTTACTGTAGCTATTTTTCCTCAATAAACTTACATCAGAATTTCTACCTTTGTGTTTAGTAAAGAAAAAAAACTTTCATGCTTTAGTTTCATTAGTTCTTAGTTAGTACAATTCCTTTTGAAAAACTCATTTTTGCATCTCAAAGCAATAAGAGGCTGGATATAGAGTGTGCTCCTATAGGCCTGAAGGAGGTGAGAAGGGGATCTCAGTAGGAAGCAAATAAAAGAGACCCTAAGTGTTGCCAAAAATGAGGAAGTGGCATGTGCAGGTGACTTGTTCAGCTGCCCCTTCCCTTATTTTCTCATATCTTTAGAGGCTTTGCATTCGACTGAAGAGTATGTCTCATGAACCTGCTAACCCAGGTGTTCCATTACCTGCGTTTGACCCTTGAAACTTTCCCAGCAGAACCTGCCTCCCTTTAATTGTGATCTGCATGCCAGCAGTTCTACAACGTAAAGAAGACATAATTTTTGCCTTCAGGGATCCAGGAAGGACTATTATGTTGGTCCTTCACATTTGAAAATCTTTTCCTGGTTGCATGCTATAATCAGATGATTCCCAGAACTGCTTCTACTTTAGTCTTTATATCTGAATTAAAAGCACATGGTAGATTCCCACCTCCTCCACCCCTGACATGACTTCCTTTTATATTTGCAATTCCCAGACCCAATTAAAACAAAACAAAAATAATCTACTTTTTCTCCTACCCTCAGGAAGTGGGAATAGCAACAAATTAACAGGTAGAAAATTAGACTTCCGGCCAAGATGGAGACATGGGTAGACACACTGTGTCTCCTCACACAACCAAAAGAAGGACAACAACAAATTTAAAAACAAAAACCACCCAGAACTGCCAGAAAAATCAAACTGTATGGAAGTCTGACAACCAAGGAATTAAAGAAGAAACATTCATCCAGACTGGTAGGACAGGAGGAGACAGGCAGCTGGGCAGAAAGGACTCATGACAAGGCAGTGGCTGGAGGGCCCAGCGAGGTGGCAGATTGCGGACTGGGCAGTCCTACATTCAAGTGTAGATAAACTGGGAGGAACAACTAGAATGTGTAAGACAGACCTTGCAACCCAGGGTGCCAGTGTGTGGAAATAAAGCCTCAAACCTCTGACTAAAAATACCTGTGGGGGTTGAGGCAGCAGTGGGAGAAATTCCCAGCCTCACAGGAGAATTTGTTGGAGACACCCACAGGGTCCTAAAACACACACAAGCCCACCCACCCAGGAATCAGCACCAGAAGGGCCCAAATTGATCGTGGGAAGCGGGGAAAGTGACTGAAAGCCAGCCAAGAGCTGAGCAAGCACCATTGTTCCCTTTCAGGCCTCTCCTCAATGTACAGCATCACATGGGTTGCCCCACCCTGGCGAATACCTAAGGCTCCGCCCCTTACTACATAACAGGAGCGCCCAGTCAAAAAAAAAAGTGGCCCTAATGAAAGAACAGATCAAAGCTCCAGAAAAAATACAACTAAGCAACAAAGAGATAGCCAACCTATCAGACACACAGTTCAAAACACTGGTAATCAGGATGCTCACAGAATTGGTTGAATATGGTCACAAATTAGAGGAAAAAATGAAGGCTATGCTAAGTGAAATAAAGAAAAATGTACAGGGAACAAACAGTGATAGGAAGGAAACCAAGATTCAAATCAATGGTGTGGACCAGAAGGAAGAAATAAACATTCAACCACAACAGAATGAAGAAACAGGAATTCAAAAAAATGAGGAGAGGCTTAGGAACCTCCAGTACATCTTTAAACCTTCCAACATCCGAATAATGATGCAGAAGGAGAAGAGGAAGAGCAAGAAGTTGAAAACTTATTTGAACAAATAACAAAGGAGAACTTCCCCAATCTGGCAAAGGAAATAGACTTTCAGGAAGTCCAGAAAGCTCAGAGAGTCCCAAAGAAGTTGGACCCAAGGAGGAACACACCAAGGCACATCATAATTACATTAGCCAAGATTAAAATGGAGGAGAGAATCCTAGAAGCAGCAAAAGATAAGGAGACAGTTACCTACAAAGGAGTGTCCATAAAACTGTCAGCTGATTTCTGGAAGAAAAAAAACAAACAAACAAAAAAAACCTTGCAAGCAAGAAGGGACTGGAAAGAAGTATTCCAAGTCATGAAAGGCAAGGACCTACAACCAAGATTGCTCTATCCAGCTGAGCTATTATTTAGAATGGAAGGGCAGATAAAGTGCTTCCCAGATAAGGTCAAGTTAAAGGAATTCATCATCACCAAGCCTTTATTATATGAAATGTTAAAGGGACTTATCTAAGAAAAAGAAGATAAAAATATGAACAGTAAAATGACAGCAAACAGTTAACAACTGAACCTAAATAAAAACAAACTAAGCAAACAATAGAACAGGAACAGAATCACAGAAATGGAGATCACATGGAGGGTTATCAGTGGGAGAGTGGGAGAGGGAGAGAGGGGGAAAGGTACAGAGAATAAGTAGCATAAATGGTAGGTAGGAAATAGACAGGGGGAGGTTAGGAATAGTAGAGGAAATGTAGAAGCCAAAGAACTTATATGTATGACCCATGGACATGAACTAAAGTGGGGGAATGCAGGCGAGAAGAGGTGTGCAGGGTAGAGGGGAATAAAGGGGGGGAAATGGGACAACTGTGATAGCATAATCAATAAAATATATTTAAAAGAAAGAAAAATAAATAAATAAAAAGGAAACTGTTACCAAGAAGTCCCCCTCCAAAAAACAAACAGAAAATTTGATTTCAGTCCAAGTTTGGCCACCAAATGTGCATAAGAAATTGGGGGTGGCAGCTTTGTGGGACTCAGCTTTTTAATCTGTGGGATCTGATACTATCTCTGGGTACATGGTGCCACAACTGAGTTAAATTGTGACACCCAGCTGGTATCAGAGAATTATTTCATTCATGGAAATAATAAAATATTTCAATAATTCAAATCTGGTGTCAGAAGTGAAGTAGGAGAAACACAAGGAAGACTTTCTTTCACAGATGTCTTTTCTTTCTTTTTCTTCCCTAATTGCTCTGGCTAGGAGTTCCAGTGCTATATTGAAAAGGAGTGGCAAGAGTAGGCATCCTTGGCCAGTACTGGATCTTGGAGGGAAAACCTTCAATTTTCTCCGTTGATTATGATGTTAGCTGTGGGATTTTTATAGATGACCTTTATTGTATTGAAATAAATTCCTTCTATACCTATTTTGTTAAGAATTTTAATCACAAATGTGTGCTAAATTTTGTCAAATGCTCTTCCTGCTTCTGTTGAGATGATCGTGTGTTTTTTTCTTTCATTTTGTTAACATGTATTACACATTGATTTGAATATATTGAACTATCCATGCATCTCACAGATAAATCCCACTTGATCATGGTGTGTAACACTTTTATTGTACTATTGAATTCAGTTTGCTAGTATTTAATTGAGGATTTTTGCATCATCAGGGATATTGATGAAACTAGAGTTTCATCAATAGTTTTGCAGTTTTCTTTTTTGATCTCTTTATCTGGCTTTGGTATTAGAGTGATATTATCCTCATAAAATGAGTTTGGAAGTGTTCATTCTTCTTTGTCTGTTTTTGGAAGAGTGTAAGAATGATTGGTATTAATTCATCGTTGGATGTTTGGTGGAATTCACCCATGAAGACATGTGGTCCTGGGTTTCTTTGTTGGGAGGTTCTTGATTACTGTTCAATATCCTTCTCTATTATTGGTCTGTTCAGACTTTCTATTTTTCTTTATTCAGTTTTGGTAGGTTGTGTGTTTCTGTGAATTTGTACAATTCTTTTAGACTACCCAGTCTGTTAACATATAATTGTTTATAATAGTCCCTTATGTTCACTTTTTATTTCTCAGACATCCATTGTAATATCTCTTTCATTTTTTATTTTATTTACTTCAGTCTTTTTTTTTTTTTTCTTAGCTAGGACTGAAGTTTGTCAATTTTACTTATGTTTTCAAAAAACCAATTCTTATTTTTCTGGGTACTTTCTATCCCTATTTGACTTATTTCTATTGTTTTTTATATTCTCCATTTGAATCATTTCTGGTTTGATTTTATTATTTCCTTCAGCCTACTAAATTTTGGTTTAGTTTGTTCTTTTTCTAATTACTTGAGGTATAGGTTTAGGTTTTTTATTGAAGATCTTTCTCTTTTTAGTGTAGATTTTTATCACTATAAATTTCTCTCTTACTAATGCTTTCACTCCATCTTTGGTATGTTGTGCTTTCATTTATTTGTCTCCATGTACTTTTTAAGTTGTCTTTTGAGTTCCACATTGACCTAATATTTGTTCAAGAGTCTGTTGTTTAGTTTCTACATATTTGTGAACTTTCTGGTTTTCTTGGTCTTACAGATTTCTTTTTTTTTCTTCAAGATTTTATTTCTTTATTTTTAGAGAGGGGAAGGGTGGGAGAAAGAACAGGAGAGAAACATCAATGTGCGGTTGCCTCTCATGAGCCCCCTATTGGGCACCTGGCCCACAACCCAGGCATGTGCCCTAGGCTAGGAATCAAACCAGCGACCCTTTGGTTCTCAGGCCAATACTCAATCCACTGTGCCACACCAGCCAGGGCTGACTCTTCTCAGTTTCTAATGCCCCAAATCTAATGCAATATCAAATCTAATCCATTTTACCTTTTAGATATCTCTTGAACCCATCTCCATGCCACTGCTGTCATCCAGACCTCCTTTACCTCTGAACCGGGCCACAGAAACAGCCTTCTAACTTACTGCATCTGCTCTCTCCTGCTTCTCTCCAGGTTATTCCTTCCTTAGCAGTCTAACTAGTCTTTACAAATTTCATCTGATCATATCTTTTTCTTGATTCTTGATAAAGTTCCAAATCCTTAATGGCTTACAGGAAACCCCATGGCCTACTCTACCTACTCCTCTGGCATCTTTTATTGCCACTGGGCTCCTAGCTTTCTCCACTCCAGCCATTCTGTATGTCTTTCAGTCCCTCAAGTATCCATGCCACTTCCCATATCTGGAACTTTGCACAAGCTGTCCCCCGCCCTCACATGCCCTCTCCATTTAGCTAACTCCTGTCCATCCTTCATTGCTCATCTTAAAGAACAGTTTGTCAGGGATGCTTCCTTGACTTTCTAGAATAGGTTTGGTTAGTGTTCCATGTGCTTTCACAGCACTTTGCACTTTTTTCATTTTTGAATTTAGTTATTCATAAGTATTTGTTTAGTGTTTATCTTCCCTACTAGAATGCATGTGCCATAAGGATGTTAATGTATTCATTTCACTCACATCTGTATGCCCAGTGCCTTGCCAATGCCCAACACATAGTCAAGTCTTAATAAATAGTCACTGAGTGACTGAAAAACAGCTCCTAGTTAAAGATTCAGTTTCAATGCACACTTATAACCTAAGCATGCATAATCCATCATATTTGTGCTTTTGTTAAGCCTTTTGGCTTTTTTCCATATTATGAAGCTTTTTACGTACACACTACAGTTCTCTCTTCCTCTTTTTCCTCTTCCCAGTGATGTGTCATAAATTGTATTTTTATTGGGTGAGGCCCAGGTAATCTCCTTGTTTATAACTCTGACCTTTCTGTGAGCAAACACACAAAACGAACTTTGGTTTATCTCCTACCATAATGTACCTGCTAATTACTGGCAAGCAGGCTGTATCCTATGGTCCATGTGACCAGTGAGGTATGATCAGAAAGGAACGAGGGACCCAGCTAGACGCTGTCTAGCTGGCATTCCTGTCTCCCTAAAAGCCCAGAGTAAAGCAACTAGCACGAGGAGTATGGTTCTGAGGTGAGCGAGGTCATGAAGGCATCACTGTTGGGCTTGGCTTTGTGGTCACTGCTCCTCCGTCCAGCGCTCATGGTTTGGACTAGCCCGATGAGCCGGAACTGCAACAGTGACAACTACCAGATCAGCGTCCTGATGATGAATAACTCGGCCTTCCCGGAGTCCCATGAGAAGCTGAGAAATGCGGTGAACCTGGGATTGAAACTAGTGAGAGAGCGTCTAATTAATAATGGTAAGGATATGGTAAAATGGGTTTTCCTCCTCCCAGTTACAACCTTTGGGGTCAAAGTGTTGCTAAGTGAAGACCTTGTGTTCTTTGCCTGATCACGAACTTTCTCTAAGGGTCTTCCCCACAACTCCTTTCTATTTGAAGGTACTACATTCCCAGAGAGAAGGATTTGAGTTTTCACCCATAATCTGCCCTGCTGTGGGAATGGCCTGACTCAGGGAATGCCAAGTGTTTGCAGCAGTGAAACGCCCCAGATAGCATTGCAATAAAAACGGGACTTACTACTCAGTTTCAGGGAGGCATCATGTTTCTCCCTGCAGCTGCTCAGAGGCAAGATTGGTTCTGGACCTGAGATTTCACAGGGTTACCAGTCAAGAAGATGAATAAACAGAGTCAAATTCATACAGATGCTGAGTCTTTCTCTGAGATTTTTAATCCATCTGTTCACTCTTTACATCTTTGGTGGCTATTATTATAAGACATAGTCAATATAATAAATGTCTAATCGAATTCAGCATTGCAGTCCTTCATTATATATTTTAATTATCAAAATAAACTATACAACATTAGATAAAATATGCAGAATAAAATATGTAACATAGGAGAAAAATTACCCCTGATAATTTCTAGCAACCTGGATATTTCTAGTCTCTTTTTAAATGTTTCTCAGTTTCTTGTTTTTTAAGAACATAGCTGCGATCACTATGGAGTAGAAATAATTTTCTATCCTTCTGATTTCACTTTACATTATTCTACAAATGACTTTTTATAATTGAATAATCTTCATAGCATCATGAGACTAGATGTATAATATCGTTTGGAGTAGATATTCTCCTAAATCATTTAATAATTCCCTGTTGTAAAATATTCCATTATTTTTAATTTCTCATGATTATTTTATAAATACCACACTAAACATTTTTGTGTATGTATCAATAGGTTTTTTTAACTCTTTGAGACTAGGTTGCCAGAAGTATAATCACCAAGTCAATGCTATTTGACGCATCTTAATGGTTAGTAATGGTTATTACTGTTTTGAGGAGGGTATACCTTAGTTTTCTCTATTTAAAACAGTATGGTAACGATAACAACAGGTATTATACACCATATGTGTGTAATAAGTTACTTCTGTGCAATACACATTTCTTCTATCCTGTCTGAGACTGGACTCAGATGTAAATAGAGAAACTAGGTCACTTAATAAAATCCCCTATTTATCAAGGCAGTTTGTGGTAATGGGAAGAACCCTTGACTTAATTGTTCTTTGGAGTCCCTGTTGAGTCTCCCTGTGACCCTGGGTGAGTGATTTTCCTTTGTTTCTTTGAGTCTTGGTTTTCTTGTTTACTGAATACCTGTCATGTGCTAGGTAAGATATATAACCTGTTTAATCAAAGCTCTGTAAGACTGGCGCTGTTGACGCTTTCACAGTGGAGGTTTTAAAAACTTTGCTGAAGTTATACAGGTTGTCTGTTTAAAATGAGGTTCCAACTCATATCTGTCTAATTCCAAAGAGTGTATCTCACCACGCTGTAAGACCTTTACTCACCATGAACTAACTTTCTAATTAAAATAAAACAGTGGAACATTCTGGTTAGAAGTGGAGATTTGGAATCAAACAGATCTTTGTTCATATTCTAGCCTTTTATCCAACCATTTACCAAGGTTGATGTCAAGGAAATATTTAAGTTTTCTGAGCCTTATTCCTCGCCTACAAAATTACAATAGATAATAGTTACCTCATGTGGGTATGGTGTGAATTAAAAGAGTAAATTTATTGAAGTATCTACTACACTGACTGAAATAGTTAAGAACTCAATGAATGGCATTTGTTTTGGTTGTTGTCACTGTTATTGTTGTTCTTGAGGATGTCAGTGTTGTAGTTGTTGCTAAGCTGTTGCTGTTGTTAGGAGAATAAGTTACCAGGCATATAAAATAAATAATATACTGTATTGGTATGATCTTGATCTCTGAACTCATATAACCTGAATGTAAATTCCTGCTCCATCATTTACGAATTGAATGAGTTATTTACTCTCTCAAAGTTTCACTCATCTCATTTGTAAAATAGAGTTATTAATGGTGAGGTTGTTCAATAGATTAAATGAGAAGAGAATTTTAAGGGCAAGAAAGAATAAACAATGGTGCTCAAATTTTTTGCATTTGGTGATGCATTTTGTTGGATGGATATTCATGCATAGTAAACTCAAGAAGTGCAAGTTGTGAGGGAAAGATAGGTTCATGTTTTAAGCATATTGAGCATTATTATTTGGAAAAAAATTCTAAGACAATATATTTAAGGGCTAAATAGAAGAAAATTAAGAGTTCAAATGTCATGGGTGGTATCTAAATAAATGAAATCAGTATTATTTCCTAGTACTTAGGAAACCTTTGTGAATGTTGAGGAATAGATAGGATTTGATGGAAAACATGTAAAAAGATTCCTTTGATCTTAGGACATTAACTCCTCAAGGTTGTGTGTCCCATAGCTAAACACACACACTGGGTCCACACCCTCTGTGTGCTGTCACGTGCTCAGGGGTCCCTTTCCTAGACTCAGGCACTATATCCAGATTCACTTTGGTACAACCCTTCCTCAAAGCTCTAGCTAGAAGATAGAGGGTTCTGAGATCACCCTGCATTTTATGGCATTCCACTTGTTCCCCCAGGACTGACATACCATGGTACAGTGAGAGTGCAGGCCAGAGAGGAATGAGAAATATACTTGGGGTAATTGTTTATTTCAAAAGTTAACCTTTGATTTGTCATTCTACAGAAGACATTCCATTTTCTGAAAAATGTTCAGTATTCTCTTGAGAGATCTTTTAGGAGCTGGGGTGATAAAAGTGATTCAAAAACAAAAGAGTTCACATAACCATAAAATGTTGAGAGGCAGCAGCATACTTTGGTATGTTCTATGGAAATGGCTCTCAAACTTCTGGTCTTAAGACCTCTTTATACTCTTAACAATAATTATTGAATCTGAATAGCTTTTTTATGCAGTTACATTTATCAGCATATACTGCATTGGAAATTAAAACTGAAGAATGTTTTAAATATTTGCTTATTGATTTATTTAAATAGCAACTATAGACATTTTGTCAGTTACCATAAATAAAATTTCTTAGTGTAGAAAACCTATTTTTATCAAAAGCAAAAAGTAAAAGTAGGTGGGAAAAGTGGTATTGATTTACATTTTTGCAAATATTTAATGCTAGGCTTAATAGAAAGTGGCTGGACTTTTATATCTGCTTCTACAATTAATGTGTTGCAATAGAAAATATTATATAGCCTCTGAAAAACTCCACTATATGCTCATGAGTGAAAGAGGGTGGACAAAAAAAATAAAAAAAGTCTTACTGTAATTATGAGAATATTTTCAACCTCCTGGACTCCCTGAAGGTGTTCAGGGTACCTCAGGAACCAGTGGCCACACTTTGAGAACTGCTGTACTCTACACCAGATTGATCAGGTTCTAGAATCAGAGTGCTCTGGGTTCAAAACCCAGCTCCACTCCTTGCCAGTGTGTCACCCTAAGCAAGTTTATCTACTTCTCTATACCTCCATTTTCTCATTTTTAAATTAGGAATGGAAATTATAGATTAACATCATAGGATTCAGGAGAGAATTTAGTGGAATAATGCATGCAAAAATCCATAGCCACTAAGCACCTAGTAACAGATCATCCAGTTCTAATCTGTGTCATCTTCAGAGTTCTTATAGCAAGAGATGGTTGACAGGAAAGAGCTGGCTTATACATTAACAGCAAAAGTGTGACCATCTTCCCAATGCTCCATTTTCATCATGTGACCGTGCATTGGTCTCCACTTCACTTCCTGACTCTTCTTGCTACTTTCCAAGACCTTCTCCACCCCAGTTCCTTATTTCTTCCCCTCATGCACTCTCCCATTCTTTCTAGGTCTACCACATATTATTTTCCTGGCTTCATATTCCCTCTACACACCCTGTTGTTATGAGAATTAACTAATATAATGGATATAAAGGGCTGGCACAGGGTTGCTGATGGCACATCTTCCATTAACTTTCTCTGACTGGTCTTACTAAACTGACCTATTTGGCTAGTCTTACTGAACAAAGTACTGTCCTGTCATCTCTGATTTAGATCTCTTACTTAAAAAGTAAAGAAGAGATGAAATGATGCCTAGTTGGTAGACACAGATCTGAGGTGGCTGTAGAAGTGCAAAGACTTTCCATTTTCTGAAGGAACAGTTCTATATCTTTTAAAATATTCTAATTTGGTGGTCTAATTTCATTTTTTTGCATGTACCAGTCCAATTCTTTCAACATCATTTATTGAAGAGACTATTTTTACTCCACTGTATACTCATGCCCCCTTCATTGAATATTAATTGACTATAGAGACACAGGTTTATTTTTGGACTCTCTATTCTGTTCCATTGATTTATGTGTCTGTTCTTATGCCAGTAGTAGACTGTTTTGGTTACAGGGACCTTGTAATATAATTTGATATCAGGTATGGTGATCCCTCCTACTTTGTTCTTCTTTAGAAAGATTCCTGAGGCTATTTGGGGTTCTTTTTGCTTCCATCATCAAAATGAAAAGGGATCCAACCATATGGGAGAATGTGTTTGCCAATGATACATTAGACAAAGGTTCGATCTCTGAAATATGTAAGGAACTCATATGACTCAAAACCAGGAAGACAAACAATCCAATTGAAAAATGGGCAAAGGACCTGAACAGTCACTTCTCCAAGGATGATGTACAGATGGCCCAGAGACATATGAAAGGATGCTCAGCATCACTAGCTATCAGGAGAGATGCAAATTAAAGCCACAATGAGATATCACCTCACACTTGTCAGAATGGCCATAATTAACAAATCAACAAACAACAAATGCTGATGAGGATGTGGAGAAAAGAGAACCCTAGTGCACTGTTGTGGGAATGCAGACTGGTGCAGCCACCATGGGAAACAGTACAGAATTTCCTCAAAAAAAACTAAAAATGGAACTGCCTTTTGACCCAGTGGTTCCACTGCTGGGAATATACCCTAGGAATCCTGAACCACCAATCCAAAAGAATTATGCACCCGCATGTTCATAACAGCACTTTTTACAAAGCCAAGTGCTGGAAACAGCCTAAGTGCCCATCAGTAAATAAGTGGATCAAGAAATTATGCTATGTTTATACAATGGAATACTATGTAGCAGAAAGAAAGAAGGAATTCCTATCATTTGCAACACCATGGATGGAACTGGAAAATACTATGCTTACCAAAATAAGCCAGTCAGTGAAAGACAAATACCATATGATCTCACCTATAAGAGGAACCTAATGAACAAAATAAACTAATGAACAAAATAGAACCACAGGCATGAAAACATGGGACAGACTGACAGTGACCAGAAGGGAGGGGAGGGGATAAAACCAGGTGGAAAGAAGGGAAAGGGACTATCAAAAAACATGAATGAATGACACATGGACATGGACAACAGTGTGGGAATTGACTGCTCCTCTTAATAGAAAGAAGACTGGGGGGGAGGGGGATGGACAGAGAAGGGCAAAGCGGTAAAAATTGGGACAACTGTAACAGAATAACAATTTTAATAAATACATACATATATACATACATACACACATAAAATATTCTAATTTGGGTCCTGGCTGGTATGGCTCAGTTGGTTGGAGCATTGTCCTGTAACCAGAAGGATGTGGGGTTGATTCCCAGTCAGGGAACATAGCTAGGCTGCGGTTTCATCCGTGGTCCAGGCACGTGCGATTCCCAGTCCTGGCATGTATGGGAGGCAACCAATCAATGTTTCTTTCTCACATCGCTGTTTCTCTCCTTTTCTATCTCCCTTATTCTCTCTCTCTAAAAGTAATGAAAAAATGTCCATGGATGAGGATTAAAAAAACGTTAAAATATTCTAATTTGGATGTTCAAAAGAACAATAATTTCTCTTGCTGATACTTCTTTAAAGGAATTAAAATTATTACATTTGTCAAACCTGTTTTTAATCCCATCTTGCATATGAGTCAACCACAAGAGAAATTCAAATAGCTTGTGCAAGGACACATAAAAAGTCACTCACACTGCCAGACTAGTGGCTGAGGTTTCCAGGCTTCCTATATAAGTGTTTCACAAAAGTAAGCACATCTCTGCTTAGAAATCAGGGATGTGTCCTCAATATTTTTTACTGGAAGAAAAACAAAATGCAAGAGAAAGTGTTTGATCAAATGGTTCTGCTATCTCTTTATTGCCTTCCTAAATGTAATGCCTAGCAATACCCAGGGATATTAGCATCGATGCTCTTGCCTTCATCTGAAAATGACCCAATATTTAAAGATCCTGGGCCAGGTGGGTAGGTAGAGCTCACTTTGGCTGTCATTGCTTTCCTAACACTTCCCAGACTCACATAAGAGACTTGCTGAGTCTAGAATTATGAAAATAGGATGAAGAAAATGAAAATGTTCTAAAACTGAATTGTGGGATGATTGCACAAATATACATATGTATGTACTATATATATGAAAATCATTGAATTGTAGACTTAAATAAGTGATTTTTTAATTTAATTTATTTATTTTATTTTTAGACAGAGGGGAAAGGAGGGAGAAAGCGAGGGAGAGAAACATCAATGTGTGGTTGCCTCTCATGTGCCCCCTACTGGGGACCTGGCCCACAACCCAGGTATGTGCCCTGACTGGGAATGGAACCGGCAACTCTTTGGTTTGCAGGTCCACGTTAATCCACTGAACCACACCAGCCAGGGAAAAAATGAGTGATTTTTACGGGGTAAATCATATACCTCAATAAAGCTGCTGATAGAGAGGGAGGCAGAACCAGAGAGACAGAGAAAGAGAGAGCAAAGAAATGACAGGAACTCATATATGAACTCAGAACTCAAATAGTGCTAGGCCTGAAAATGGATTTCCATAGCAAAAGATAAATTTTTATATCTGGTATAAACTACTGAAAAATAACACTAGTTTTCTATTTTTCCTCATTTCTGAATAACAGGCATGAATGTGACTGTGAATGCTTCCTTTATCTATTCAGAGGGTGTGATTTATAAGTCAAGTGATTGTCGCAGTAGCACCTGTGAAGGCCTTGAACTACTCAGGAAAATTTCAGTAAGTATCTGCCTTTGTAGATAGAGCTCACAGCCTCTTGTCACAGGACAGCTATGGTGTAAACTTGGGTACCTGTCCACGAGCATCTCTCATGTCATCTCTCACCAGGCTGCCAAGTGATGTAAATGCCGGGTACTCTAACTTTGTCCCTATATATTTCCCAAGTGATGAAGGCCCTCCAGGAGTCCAGGAAAGTGGGAAGAATCTTAGCTGTGTACTATCAGTATGCTTTCAGTGGTGTAGAGGGGAATCATTTTGTTTCTAAAACTTTAAAAAAATTTAAATGTCAATATTAACTGGTTTGCCTTTGTGTCCCTCAAGAAATACTTGAGGTGCCCTGTTAAAAATATATTCTGAAGCCCTACAGCAGAGATCTCTGTTTCAAGTCATCACCATGTATGTGGTTACATGAGGTCTGAATCTAACTTTAAAGTAATAACTGTAATGTCAAAGGATAGATATGGGAAGAGAGAAATTTGTGCTTAATCCCTCTTTCCCATTCCCAACCCCAACCAGAGCTTTGAGAAACTTAAGAAGTTTTCCAAGCTCTCTAGAGACAAGTAAGTATGTGAGACACTCCCTTTACTACAGATATCTAAAAATAAATAAATAAATAAATAAATAAATAAATAAATAAATAAACACAAGGCTTTCGGTGAAGGAAGGCACTGGGCGCGGAGCCACGGTTCCAAAGCTTTACTCAACATCACACCGTCGCCGCACCCATGCCAGAAGGAGTGGCTGATTACGGCAATCACCCACAATCTTGGGAGGACAAGGGGTGAACAAGGGGAGTTTTATATGCTTCTTCCCAGCATCTCTACAGAGGGAGGTATGACCGAGTTCTCTAAAATCAAGAACAGGATGTTTCTAAGCACATTCCCCTTGAGAAATAGTAGATAATAAGATCTGTGGTCACCACCTGGTCACATTGCATTTGTTCTCTTTAGCTCGACTGTGTAGCTCTCCCTAAAACTTGCCTACTCCCCGCAAAGCACCTCCAAATCTAGTTTCTCCCTAATGTGGCCTGCAGATCGTGCCTATGTCCCCATCTGCCAGGCCCTCTTCCTCCACTCTGCATCCCCCTTCTGATAAAAAACACAGGTTCACTGTGGTCAGCTCACTTTCGGTGGAACACCTTTCCCTCCACCCACAGCACCACCTCTCTCAGGCCTCTTCCTCCCTTAGCTGCCCCTTCCTGGCCCAAGGCACCATATGTTGCTCCTTTCTGCTCTGCATTCTAACATCTTTTTTCTTTTGAGAGGACATTTATTAAAGCTTGGGACAGTGAAACAAGGAATGGCTTAGGATAGAAGAAGCTACTGGAGAGAGCCTAGGGGGTGCTGCTTTGGCACTCAGGAAACATTATGGGAAAGAAGTGAGCCAAGGTAGGACTGCTGTTAGCTCACAGGAAGGTCTGAGAAAGGGGCCTTGGGGACAGGTTCAGGGGTTAGCCTAGGACAAGCTACTGCTGCCCATTGCTCCCCTGGATGCAAGTCTTGTGGGGCCCCTTAGAGTTTAGGAGATGCATACCTGTGGGGGAAGAATGGGGGTTGGGGGAGGGAGGGAAAGGCATGGTGTACTCCCAGGAGAGAGCGTGCGTGCCCATTCTAACACCCTGAGTGGTCCACTTTGTAAGCTTTTGGGAGCCTTCCCCTGGCCACTTCTTTTCTGTCCTTCAATTTATTTTATTTTATTTTAATTTTTTTAGTTTTAGGAATTAGTTTTTTTTCTTCTTCTTCTTCTACAGACTAAAGAAAAAATGGGCTGTGTCCTCATGGGGCCCTCATGTACATATTCCACCTTCCAGATGTAGTAAGTAATTAGTTTTGTTGTTTTTTTAATGCCACTGTGAACTGAAGTCAAGACACAACATCAATGTTTAAATGGTTTATCAAACAGCGTTCTAGTCAAGGCAACACCATCGGGGTGTTGGAGGCCCTCGTATTTTGTCACCTTTCTTATAACCATCATTCTCTTATCCAGGCAACTCTCCCTTTGCTCAGTGTGGGGTGAATAACAGTAGCTGTTCAGGTTCAGTCACTAACATCTGAGCTGGAGGGGCAACCTGGTATAGGCAAAAAGTCGGAGTCCTGGCAGGAAACAGGAAAGACAGTGCACTTGAATAATTCAAAGAACTTAATAGAAAAAGTTTTCACAGAAGTATGAACAGAACGGATGGAGACACAAAGAAAAGGGCGGCACCCTAGAGCATGAGCAGGGTCTGTGTTAGCCCCGGGGGGTGTAAGAGCAAGGAACGTTGCAAGGTACTGGGCTCAGCGTTACTTGAGGATTATAAATAACATATTAAATAACTTTGCACAATGCCCTTATCAGCTTATAAAGGATCTTTCAATATATCCTATAATGAAAATACTTCTCTCTCTTTGGGGCAATTGTCCTCATCCTTTCTATTCATTAAACCTCATCACCACAAACACTTTGCTCTGCCAGAGTACACCTTTCCCCATCAAAATCCCTCTCACGTGCCTTTCTTTCACATGTTACAGACTTCCCCTGAATCAACAGTCACCCCTTGACTACACTAAGAAAACTGTGCTGAGGAACCACTTGCAACAGATTTGGAGGGTAAACTTTAGACCTCTGAAATTTCTGTTGCAAAATATGCTTCTCACACCCAGCTCTACAGACTCAGATGCTCAGGCTGCTGCACAGCATGGACACACCACAGAAGCACTTTCTGAGCGCATCTTCCATACCAAAATGCAGGCAAATGCAGAAAATCACTTTCTTGCATTCATTCCCAATTGTCTTCTCTGACCACTTATTAATAACGCTTTAAAGTATGCCCAAAAGGAAAGGAAGACTGAGAAAACTGACTCACTATGTACGAGGACTTGCTGCTATGTGCAAAGAAGCATTTAGTTTTACTGGAATAGGAAGAATTAAGTAAAACAGAGTCCCTGCCTGGATACATAGAGAAGGTGGCAAGGACACTGGTGACCAGTACAAGGCAGAGTGAGATAGGTTCCATCAGAGAAATACAAAGAAAATGCCCTGAGGGCACAGAAGGAAATGGTCTCTGCTTGGGAGAGTTAGGCTTTGAGAATGGAAAAACTTCACCAAGGGGGAGCATATAAGTTGATGGTTGAAGAATGGGTGACACATTTTAATGGATAGAGCTGGGGGGTAAGCATCCCAGCCTGGCAGAAGGAGAAGTAAGTGTAAAAGCAAAGAAGCAGTGAAGTGTAGAAAATGTGTTGAAGTCTGTACTAACTGGTATGCAAGAGATTTATAGGAGAATACTAGAGATAAAACTAGAAAAATTAAGTATGGCCATATTTGGGAGATCATGAGTTCCAGGTGAAAGAGTTCTATTTGATTAGGTTATCACTAGATTATCAATTAGATTAGATAATTGGTTGTATTTAATTAGATTTAGTTCTATTTCATTAACCACTAAGTTCAAGCAGGGAAGTACCAGGAGAAGCAGCTCAACTCTGGAAGAATATTGACAACAGTGTATAGGAAAGCTTGAAGCACACAGAGGAGATGAATGACAGGGAGAGGGGGCCCGTTCAGCCTGAAGCACCTCACACAGAGAAGGAGGGTAGCTTTTACAGATATTTAAAGGTGGCATCAATAGTATTTGATCACTGATTGGATGTTGGGGTGAAGGTGGAAAGTAGTCAAAAAGGCTTTGAGATCTCAAAACACTAAAAGAAATGGGAAAATCCAAATAAGGGACAGAAATAAAAATACAAGATCAATTTGGCTGTGAGCATGGGGAGTTTGAGATGCAAGCAGATCACTCGGTGAAATCTTTCAATGAAGCACTGAAGGTGGAAGGGGGTATTGTCCTTCCTTTGTCAGATACATACTGAGCGCCTACATATCTGAACCAGGCTTACTGAACATGCTGAGCTGAGCAAGCAAGACGTGCTCCCTGACTTCATGGAGCTTGCAGTCTATTGGAGGAGACAGATACTCACCGAAAGGTCTTAGGCATCAAGGAAGGTTTTCCTGATGGATAAAGAGAAATTTAATCCGGGACCTGAGGGATGAGTAAGAGTCAGCCAGGCAGAAGGACAGGACAACAGCATTCCTAGTATTTGTGAGGCCCTCATGGAGAACAAAGCTTGATATGTTTAAGGAACTATATGAAGGCCCATGCACTGAACAGGAAGGAAAACTCTAAAATCTTTAGCTGATGTCTGTCTCAAAGATAGTCCACAAAAGAGCCAGAAATAAAGCAACAAATCAAGAAAAGGGTGTAGAGGGCATCCTTTGGACTTTATAAATTGTGGTGGCTACAGAAGCCTATCCTCTATTTCCTTAACCCTACTCCCCAAAGTTTCTATGTCCCAGCCTAGATGTTATGATAGCCCAAGTGACAGCTCATTTCAGAATAAATCAAAGTAACTAAGCCACAGATACATGAAGACACCTGGAGTGTTCTTAGAACATAGCATAGGCTCAATGAATACTTTAAAATTCACCTGTGTGAGAGGGACACCTACATAAGATATCTACTTGAATGATCCTGTTTCTTTCTTATTATTTATACTCACACACTGAAACAGTTTAAAGAGGGATCTTATTTGTGCTACTTAAGTTAATCCTGACATTGATTTCTTTCTCACCCCTTGGCATAGCCTTGACACAGATTTGAACTATCCCATGATTTCAGCTGGAAGTTTTGGACTGTCATGTGACTACAAAGAAACTTTAAGCAGGCTGATGTCTCCAGCTAGGAAGTTGATGTACTTCTTGGTTGAGTTTTGGAAGGCCAATAATTTGCCATTCAAACAATATTCCTGGAACACTGCATATATTTTCAAGAATAGCACCGAGTCTGAAGACTGCTTCTGGTAAGCAGAATTATCAGCACGCTCTGGCGCTTGCCATGGAGAGAAGCCAGAGACTCATGGCAGGCCACTGGTTATTATCAGATGCACCTTCCATCTGTAACAGCATTGGGAGTGGACACCAGCCCACTGTCTTACACACAAATAAGCAAAGGGGTCACAGGAAACATAGTATCATAAATATAATCAAGTGTGTATTGCATTTTCAACACTCTTTCTAGTTTTCAAAGTACCTTCAACAAAATTTTACTGATTTCCCCCAGTAAACCCTCTGAAGAAAAGAGAACAGGTACTATTATCTCCATTTTATAGATAAGGACAATGAAAACCAAAAGTTAATGCTTTCATATTACTGTGCAAGATATGATACCAGAGAATGTGCAATCTACCTGTACCCACAATTAGAAATCATCTGTCTCCTAACTTTTAAGAAGAGTAGGGTAGGGGGTGCAGAGAACAGGATAATGGGCACCATTGCTAAAATGAAATTGCAAGGTTCGCTCACCTTCAGCAAAGGTGGCGCAGAGAATCCTTCGGGTTATTATTGATGCCTCCGGGGTGCGGCTCAGCTCTGTAGTCTGTCTGTGTAAGCACAGAGTACACTGAAGTAGGGCACCACTGGGACTGTGCACCTAGGGAACTACAAGGATGAACCCAAAGGCCTCATCCTGGAAATGCTGGGGTGAACTTAGAACACACTTGAGTTCATTTCACACAGAAGGAGAAATTATTCCTACCAGTTTTGAATTTCTGTACTGCAGATCCAAAGGTGTCAACTTATGTGGGTTGACAGGCTGGTTTATAGCACAGAGGAGAACCTTTCTTCTGCAGATAGCAGGAAGCCATTATAAGGGACCCAGCAAATCTCTACATGTATATATATACATGAAGATTCCCTAAAACTTCCTCAACACTTTCAGCAAATTAGATGCCCTCAATCATGGGGTGTATTATCTACTGTGTTAACAGTGGACATGAATTTTAGATGAACAAGTCTCAGGCAGATCTGTAAACAATGAGCAAATGGCTTGGAAGGTGGTGAAGAAGCTAAGCTGGTTTCTTATAGTTTCTGTCTTCCTCTCTCTGTTCTAGGTACCTCAATGCACTGGAGGCTGGAGTTTCCTATTTTTCTCATAACCTTAACATCAAGGAAATGTTGAGACATGAGAAAGAGTTTCATGAAGTCTTAATGGGCCACAATAGGAAAAGCAATGGTAAGAAGGCACGAAGATGATATTTTGCCAATTTCTTTCTCACAACCACCCCTTCCTTAGGACTCATTTGACAAACCTGCCTGACAGAGCTGTCACCAGCACCTCACTTTGTTCTGTATCCTTTGAGAGCTCTGTAGTTGCATGCCACTCTGTTGTATTGTTTCTTTTGTTGATCAAAACCTTATCCTCTGAGACAAATTAGAAAAGTGGTATTGAGCTAATATATTAACTTCATGAAAATAAAGATGACATTAAAATCCAACTTTTATAAACTAAATTGATATCATAATCCTCCATCACAGTAAACTGTTTTTTTTTTTTTAGTTCATTTCAATCCAGTATATTACTGGATTTGTGACAATTCCTCAAACATTGGGCACCCAGCTCCCCTCATGACTAAGAGGATATGTCTACTGATATGTAGTGTCCGGCAATATTACAAAAGTAAGCAAAGTATCTCACCTGCCCAATGATCGCAAGTTACAGGTCAAGTGTGAAAAGCTAATGGGATAAGGTCATACTCCCTAAGTTACTGGGTGATTTGCTCCACTTTCCACATAATTCTCTTTATGAATAAGAACATACCAAGAGTAATGGAATCAACTGTGGTGATTTCCTATGGGAAAACACTTGCTGGGCAGGATTGCCTGGTATATGCAAATCATGGTCTACTGTCAGTATTAAGCATTTACCAACTGAAGAGCCTACCATTTGTAAAACATGGACCAAGATATGAAAAAAATGGGCATTAAATTATCCATATCCCTAAAGAGTTTACAATTCAACTGGGCAACACAATATTTAAAAGATCTAATGAAGTGTTCCGCAGCTCCTCTGACTCATCAAGTCATGCATCGGGAAGCCCAGCTGCAACCGCAGGATCAGATTGTGCTCTGTCTCAGACGTCACTAAGACTGAGTTCTGACTTAAAAAGCTACAAAGCCCATAAGAAAAGTTGCTTAGGAAAGCTTCATAAATACATTAACTTATACTATATCTTTTCCAACCACTTTACAAAAGGTGAGATGACAACAGTTATCAATGGAAGTAGTTTTTATAATGACTCCAGCCTGGTGCAATGGAATAGGCACCAAACCAGATTTATAAATCTGGAATTATAGAGCTATTTTTGTCATCTACTAGTTCTTTAACCCTTTGATACTTAGGCTTCAGTTTCCTTAAATCAATCAAATTAAGGGAATGGACAAGACCATTCTTTTTAAGAGTCCATTTAGCTCTACTCTGACACTATAACTGTAAATTTAAGAAAGGGAGAGGTAGTAATTTGAGGAATTGGTGTTAATCTTAAAACAATGAAGCACAGACATACAAGCTTCACATTCAGGCACCTGGTTCCCTCCCTGTTTGTGCGCAGACCATTGTCTATTTCTCTCCTTGTCTTGCTCTCTCTCCTTCAGTAATTATTGTGTGTGGTACACCAGACACCATCAACTCCCTTCAGGGTGGCCGGGAGGTGGCTGAAGACACTGTCATTATCCTGGTGGATCTATTCAAGTAAGTATAATATTTGAAAGAACGTTTTCCTTCAGAAAGAAAATACTCTAAGGATTTCCAAAAGACATATTCTCTTTTCCTTTGCTTAGCATAGCCTCATAGAGGGTTCAGTGTGATGACAATATTTTAGCCTGTGTTTCACTCCCTTTTTATTACATCCTCATTCTTATTTCATTAATCATAGC
Organism: Anoura caudifer; assembly: GCA_004027475.1. Lineage (NCBI taxonomy): Eukaryota > Metazoa > Chordata > Mammalia > Chiroptera > Phyllostomidae > Anoura > Anoura caudifer. The sequence continues at coordinate 92,143 of PVKU01004919.1, forward strand.
CTTAGTAGAGATATATGCCTTTGACATCACTGTCATATCTAAATACCAAAGTTTTATGAAAGTCCATTAAACCCACCTGTCTATTCATCCTGGTCAGCAGCCTGATTTAAAAGTCTTTTCCCAGGCAGTGATAAATCAACTTATAACCCCAAAACATTATTTTTGAGAATGTCTGCCGTATCTGTGCCTTCAATGGTTAATGGCCTTTGATCCTAGATTATCTTGCCTTTAGTCACCCTTGATATGAAAAAGTTCCAGTTAAATGAGTTTGATTTACAGTTATTCTTTATCTGTTGTGGCACAGTCACTGGGTGGTGATCTTTTCCTCTGCATTTCTCTGGAACTGAAGAGAGAAAATGCTAGAAAACAGAAATCACTTTTTATCACATCCCTCATTTTACCACTCATTTTTAAATGTGGAAACCTACAAACTAATTGTGCCAAGGCAACGTCTGAGTCAGATTAAGCTGAAAGAGGGGTCACTGGTGTGGCTGTGTGCCCTTTGCCCCATCAGCTCGATCACATGTCTTCACTTATCTGGTTGGATCATTAATCATTACCCATCTGTATTCAGACCAGGAGCTATTATTCTTTCCCATATTTGCCTCGTCATTTCACCCACACTAAACATACTTTTAACAGTGTTAAGAGAAATTAAGTATAGGAAATGCAGGCCTATTTGAACACAATAGTTCATGTAGATAATTTGATCGATCAATTTAACTTTTTAGCTGCAGAATATAGGAAGGAGGGCAAGTTATCAACATTTCATTCTTACACTCACACTGATACCTGCTTGCAATAACTGCTTTGCCCTCTGGAAGGAGTCCTCAGTGTAGTCAAGTTGGGATAATTTTGCCTTTAACAAATCCTCAATCAACTGCCAAAGTGTTAGCAGTCCTTTACTACTATTCCTGAAGGATACCTAGCTATGTTTTGGGAAAATTATGAGATTCACTTGAAACCAGATATAACTTGAGTTCAAATTCTAATGTTGACACTTTTGGTTCATTAGACTCTTAGGTATTACTTAGTGTTTTGGGGCTCATTTGTTTTGAGACTCAAATCTGCTCATTTGTAAAATGAGTATAAAAATGCCCATTTTATAGGGGTACTTTTAGATGTGATAATACAAGCCAAATATTCAATGCAGTCCTCAGTTCAGAGATATGTTCATCTCCTGTTTGAATATTAAATGATGGGTAACCAAGTTACAGCAGTTCAAACATGTTAGATTCTTGGCTTACTAAAACATCCAAATGAGTAGGAAGCTTAGATACCATTTGTAGCGCAATCTCAGACATTACTGAGAGCCCACGATGTGCCAAGTATTATCCTGGAGTTGAGGATACAGGACCAATAAGCAAATGTCAACAAGTTTTCAGTGTTGGAGAAAATGTGCAGCCCTTCCATTCTTACGTTTCACCATCTGAAAAGTAACTTTAATTCGTAAAATTTCTATCATATCTTAGCATCTCAAAATTATTATGAGCACTTAAGGAAAAGAGTGTTCCCAGGTGTAAACCAAGGGTCCTTAAGTCCTGAAAACAAGCACTGGTTCACATGTCCAGAGCCCAGAAAAGTAGTATCTATCTTCTGATCTTCCTTTCCCTTTGTGTATGTTAAGCACAGCTGCCTAAGTTCTCTTGTTCAACTTAGCAGGTGTAGAAGAAAATTGGTTTATCTGGACAAAGTAGAAAGATTTGCAGGTTACTAGAAAACATAAAATGCTTTAAACTATTTCAAAGCTGATCTTAGAGTTTGTGTGAATTGTAGAAGGTCCATTTCTATTTTTGGAGGAACTTAATTTTCATGAAAAAGTTGTGCTTTTATTGCAGTAACAACTACTTCCAGGACAATGTCACAGCCCCTGACTATATGAAAAATGTTCTTGTTTTGACACTGGGTCCTGAAAATCCCAACTCAAATATCTCTTTTACCCAGGATCCCTTACCGGTAAGCTGCATATAAATATATTGTTGTTTTCTTTGTCAAGGTTAAGATATTGTTCCACTGTTTGGGACGCAAGTTCTAAGATGAGCTGTTAAAACTCTTACTATGGGTCAGTGTGCTTGGCTTTAGACCAGCACAAGAGTATACACTTCTGGAACGGAAATGACAGTGTAGGGAGATAGAGGAAGGCTTGCTAACTTAGGGGAGATAGAAATTTAAAATGTCAAATAAACAAAGCTTTCCTGCATCCTAAAGCAACTTTCTGCCTTCAAAACTCTATAACACCAATATCAAAACTCTACCTTTAGAGATACATACAGGGACAGGCATAAGTAGGTTTACAGTTGTTCATATGGAAAATGCCATCATTAATAAATAATAATACAAATATAAACTGTTTTGCATACTCACAACTGTAAACCTACTTGTGCCTACTCCTATATTCCTGAGCTAAGCCATTATCCTCTATGGTGATTAGGTTAACCACTGTCCACATTTGTCCAGGAGAGTCCGGGTTTAGGCTTCTTATCCCAGCATTCTATCTGGGTTAGCACTCATCCCCCCCAAAAAGACACTCTAATTGGACATCAATCAGAGTCACCTTATTCTGATGCAGGGCCCCTGACTCTAATACCACAGCGGGCTTGGTCAGTCACGGCACCTTAGTGTGTTCAAATTCATCAGATGTAATCCACCCTCAGAGACAGTGAGAGCAGGTTTGGAGTGGGACGAAGAGGGAAGGTGAAGTTCTGAGGACCCTGAACAGTTTGGGGAAGGGCGAGCAAAGGCCAGGCCCAAAGAGCTCTACCGGGAGAGTTGGGGACCTTTGGAAGTGTCACAGTTTTTCTTAGACTAGCAGTTCTAAGCCCTGTTTTACAACCTTGCCAAAATTAGGGGCTACATCTCCTTTTGGATGGGGCTGGGTCTTAACTGGGGTTTTTAATCTCGTGACATAATTTCAGCAAAAGACACTGAAACTAATGAGAGGTGTTTTATTTTTTCCTTTTTCTATTGAATATTTTGTAGTATACTTCAGGGTCCACCATTCAGGTATCACTTGTACAGGTTCTAGGCTCTAGCAAAAGTGTGATTCTCCACAGGTGGGCAGTCCAAAATATCCACACTGACAGAGTTCACTTGGTCTCAGCGGGGCATGGAACTTTAGTCCATAGCTGAACTCTGTGAAGTCCAGCATGCAACTGTTGCAGGGGAGGTCTGACCCTGTCTTTTATGTTCCCCTGGGCAGACATTTGTGGCCTGAAGCAACACCCAGTCAGAACTGTCTTCAAAGCAACGTCAGTGGGATTGTCCAATCAAACTCCTGCCCCATTCAGGATGCTTAAAGGCAGGGGGATATTTTTATGGTTGTTTTCTCTTACTCTTTATTGAAAACATGAAGCCACAAGTATTATTTTTGGATAAAATATTACGAGAATTATGCAAATGCTGTATGTTGTCCTTCCTTGTTGAAATGAAATATTTTGTCCTCATGGGAGGGAAGAACAACTGTTTTCAGTTACCGCCTGAGAGGCAGTGTTCTCAGTTCATTGATCCCAAGAGAAGAGAGAATTGTGACACAGGCATAATAAAGGATCCCACCCCAAGTAATATTTTCTGAAATTCTCCTGTAATACCATTTCCACAATTCCTCTAATATTCAATTACCTTTGTAGTTACCTTGCCGACCCTAAGAACGTTTTTCTCCAGGCTCAAGGCCAGAATCTGTTTTTTGAAACTCATTTTACAACTTCCCCCCCCCCATTCAGGAAATGACTGACTTTTCTCGTGCCTATGTGAATGGAGTCTTGCTCTTCGGACACATGCTAAAGATATTTCTTGAAAATAAAGAAGATATTACCACCCTCAAATTTGCTCAGGCTTTCAGGAACATCACTTTTAAAGGTACTGGTCACCTGAGAACAGAACTAACACTTTCTACAGAAAGCTGAAGAAATAGGGACTTTGTGGATGGACTTAGGGAAACAAAGAGAGGCTTTGGCAATAGATGAATCAATAGATAAATACCTTTGAACTTAATTGGAGGCAAACATCATTGTGTAGACTTTGGGGGTGTTAGTATTGATAACTAGATCCCAGTTTTAGAATTTCAGAATCTTTTAATATGAAAGAAAGAGCACCTTGCTAAGGCCCTGTAGTTGTGAACACACTCATCACCCATTTTTGAGCTGTGATGTCCTGACTGTGCTTGGAGATTAGCAAGAAGAAAAATATTTGTGTTGTGATTCAGGTCTTTCCATCTTTCTCTTTCTATCCTTCAGATATCAGGGACCCTTGTTACCCCTCTAACTCAAAACCTCTAGAAACGATACCATCCAAAATCTCTCAACACATGTCCTTCTGAACTATCAGGATCAGCATTTCCTTTCCACACAAGCTCCTATTGAAACTCCTTTCATTTCCCAGCTCTCATCCAGATACTATGAAAAAATTTCTTTTCAGATTAATGTGTGTCAAGTAAAAGCCAAATGGTAGTTGACTTCTCTAACTTGCCTTAAGTCCTTACCCTGAAAAACCTTTATCATACTGCGGGGTGAGGCTTCTGTTAGCTTCAGAGGGTGGCAGACACCCAGCACTAAAGCTCGAGGGCTTCACTAGTGTCTATAGTGCGTGACAATGATAGGAAGGATCACTTCTGCCCCGCTGAAGAAGCAGGGAGGGGCAATGTCTTATGGATATTCTCCTGTGTCCCAAGTTCTTCCAGGCACTTGATGTACATTTTTCTCCCGAATTCTGAAAAGTGTGGTATAACACATAATATTAAAGTGTACTAAATCATTTTTAAGTATAGTTCAGTGTCATTATGTTTATTTATATCATTATACAACAATCACCACCATCCATCTCCAGAACTCCTTTCATCTGTTCAACTGAAATGTTACAGTTATTAAACAATAATTACCCATTAGCCTCTCCCTCTGCCCCTGGGAACTGTCAGTGTACTTTTTGTCTCTGTAATTTTAAATGTTCTACGTACCTCATATAAGTGAAATCAAACAGTATTTTTCCTTTTGTGACTGTCTTATTTCACTTAGCATAATGTCCTCAAGGTTCAGTCCATGTTGTGATATGTCACAAAAGATTCCCAGCTGATATTTTTTTCTTTTAGCATTTTGAATATATTAGCCCACTGTCTTCTGATCTTTGATGTTTCTAATAAGAAATCAGCTAAAAATCTTATTAAGTATCCTTTGTATGTGACAAATCACTTCTCTTACTGCTTTCAAAATTCTCTTTGGCTTTTGACAGTTTGATTATAATGTGTCTTGGTGTAAGTATCTGAATTTATTTTATTTAAGTTTATGTGAGTCTCTGAATTCATTTTACTTGAAGTTTGAGCTTCTTGCATGTTTATATTCCTGTCTTTGATCAAAGTTGGCAAAATTTTGGACATTATTAATTCTGATATTCTTTTATATCTTTCTCTCTCTCTCCTCCTCCTGGGACTCCCACAAGGCATACGTCAGTCTGCCTGATGAGGTTCTATAGGTCCTTCAGGTTCTGTTCAGTTTCCTTCAATCTTTTTTCTTTCTGTTCCTCAGACTCAGTAATTGCCATCACCCTATATTCATGTTTGCTGATACTTCATTCTGCCTGCTCAAATCTGCCTTAGAATCCCCCTACTGAATTTGTCATTTCAGTTGTTGCACTTTTCACTTCCAGAATTTCTTTTTTTTTAGATTTTCTTTCTCCTTATTGATATTTTCATTTTGTTTATGCATCATTTTCTTGACTCTGCCTGTCTTCTTTTAGTTCTTTGAGCATTTTTAAGTTTGTTGTTTTAAAACCTTGTCTAACAGATCCACCACCAGGTCTTTCTCAATGACAGTTCTGTTATCTTATAATTTTCTTTTGAATGGGCCATCTTTTCCATTTCTTTATGTGCCTTGTGATTTTTTGTTGTCATTGAACACTGGACATTTGAATATAATAACATGATCATTCTAGAAATCACATGGGGAATGAGAAATTCTCCCCTGGGGAAATCTCCATTCCCTAGGGTTTGCTGGTTTTTTTTTTTTTTTTTTTTTTTTTTTTTTTTTTATGTTTTTGCCTTTCATTTTTATTGTTGTGGGCTGTCTCTGTGCTGAGAAGTAAACTTAAAGCCTCTCAGTCCTTTTCTGAGTCTCTGTCTTCTCCTTGACATGTCTGGTGACTTTCTAATTTTCCCATACATGCAGTTGCTTGAATATCCTACTCATTAATGTCTATCTCTCAAAGGGAAAAAAGAGATATGCAAAGGGAGAGAAGGGACACCAACACTTCACACACCCTGAAAGCCATATCAGCAGAGGGGTGGGGTTCTCAATAATGGCTACCACCTCTTTGCACCTTTCTGATCATAAACAATGATCAGCAATCAGAGCACAGATCCCCAGCACTTAGAGGACAGGGTCTTTCTATGTTGCTCACCCTGGCTCCTGGAAGCTGAGTGAGTTGCTCCAGGAACACACGCACAGCTGTCTGCCACAAGACTGAGGGGTGGGGGAATGAGTAGCTGCTGCTGTGCTAAGAGCTGAAATAGACCAAAATTATTCACAATTTACCATCTGAGCCTTCCCCTGGAAATTGCAAGCCTTTGATTGGCTTCAGATTCATAGTTCCAGAAGAGCTACACCAGACAGATTCTCCCAGTGCATTTGACATCTGGGTGAGGGGATAGATTTCTGATGCTTCCTACTCTACCATCTTCTCAAAATCCCCCTGTGTGCGTTCTTAATTAATTTTATCATATCTGTGATCTTGGCCAAGCATCTTAATAGCTGCTAACACAGGCTTAGAACCAGAAGACATTTATTTACATCCTAAATTAGCCACCTAACAGCTATACAACCTAGAGCAAGTTATTGTATTTAAATCTCTAACCTCAGATTTCTTCTCATCAATAAAATGAAGATAATAGTCCCTATATCATAGTATTTTGGGAAAAATAAAATGATAAATGCATGTAAAACACTTATCACAGAGCCTGGTATAATAGACAGAACATAAATATTAACTATTTGTTGCACTACATGAAATTATGGTATTTGATCATATCTTTTTACCTAAACAGCCATTTCGTAAATTTGTTGTACCACTATTATTTCATAGATGAGAATCCAAGACACAGAGAACTTAATTTTCTCAATGTCTTCAACCAGTAAGTGATAGTGAAGGGATAGTGAACTTCTTACATTCTAAGTTAGATTATTCAGTGACCTACACACTGTGATACTAGTTTGGTAAATATTCTTAGCAAAAACTTCTCACTAATAAGCAGGGGGAATCTATTACATTTAGCCACCCACCCCCCTCAAATGCAGTGAAAAAGATTTTTCCTACTAACTAAAAAACATCTCTCATAAAAATACTCTTCAGAGATCTCGGGGCCAAGAACCAATCCAGATACCCTTGGATTAGATCATTCAGATCATTTTTTTCAGTAACATAGAGCAATTTGAACCTATTTTATACCCTCTGTCAGTATCTAACTGGTCTTTTAGTCAGTAAATTAACAAAAACCTCTCACTCTTTCTGATTTTGCTCTAGGGTTAACAGGTAACGACGTGACTTTGGACGACTTTGGGGATATCGATAATCAGATGGTGCTTCTGTATACCTCTGTGGATACCAAAAAAGTATGTCTGACTTTTCATCAAGAACTTGGGTTGAAGTGATTGGCTGAGGAGGGATAACTTGGGAGGCGAGTAATAGTGAAGGAATTAGAGGAGCTGTGTAAACATAACCTCTGGAAGTTAGTTTATGTCAGATTCACAATTATACTCCACTTGGGGCATTATTGCTTAAGCATTTTGACCCACAGAATTTTTTATTCAGAACATCTATTCTACTGTATAAAAAAAAAACACCACCCACAATACATTGACATGAAGACCAGACTATTGATAGAACACCAATGAGAGGATGATGGTTCTCTTGTAAGAATTTTTCATTCATTTCCATAACTAAAAATTTCAGTAAAACGTCTTCTGTTCTCTCCATCTGAATTCCCATGAAAATCGTTGTGTAATCCCTTTGACACACATAAACAGCCCTATAATGCTATTCTTTTAGTCACCTTCTATGTGTCTTTTCTCCTTTCCTATTTAGTAGGTTCTTCGCAGAATGGGAGAGGGTCTTACTTCTATGTGTCTCCAATGCTTAGCTTCTCATCTGGTACATGGTTGATAGCTGATAAGCATTTAATTTAAAAAATGAAAGATATGTCTTTGTATCATATCTTTATGTATCATATCATATGTATCTATCATATTGTATCACTATCCAAAGTAGCCCCCATCTCAGACTTTGAAGGTCACAGTTGTAGCCACCCAAATGGTCAGTAGAAAGTTTTTATATTTAAGAGGTTGGGTCCTTACATAAATGAGATTCTAACTAACAGAAAAAGTTATTCACGCTTATGTAATTTTCCAGTGTGAGCATTATGACATTTTCATGGAGATATATATATCTCCAACTTTGTAAAGATGTCAGTAATAGAAAATATAGAGAGCTAGAGAAAAGAAAGTTAAGCCAGAAATTTGGGAACATTATTTCAGAAACATAATCCAAAGTTTTCAGTTACTATATGGGACTTTTAATATAATGCTATAGTTAGCATTCATTCAATGGGAATACTTTTAAAAACGATCCCCTCCAACCCTGGCTGGTGTAGCTCAGCGGATTGAGTGCGGGCCTGTGAACCAAAGGATCGCGGTTCGATTCCCAGTCAGGGCACATGCCTGGGTTGCAGGCCAGTTCCCGGCAAGGGACGCGCGAGAGGCAACCATACATTGATATTTCTCTCCCTCTCTCCCTCTCTCCTTCCCTTCCCCTCTAAAGATAAATAAATAAAATGTTAAAAAAAAAAGGTCCCCTCCATACTTAAGTTACTACTAGTAACAACAAAGACAACTAAAATCCCCTCTAAGTTATTTGCACCTGGGATGAGAGACAGATACTTGTGGTAAGATCCCGTGTCAACCTAATGCCTGTTCTTCAAAATAAAAGATGTTGTTCCATGCACTTATTCTCTCTGAAGGCATATCTACTTGAATTTTTCAGTAATCTGATGCCACCAATTGTGCTTTGTAATACATGTACATGGAGAAACTAGGGATTGATTTTCAAAACATAGGGCTATAGATACATTATTCTGTATCCAGAGTAGATCCCAGCAGAGATTCGATGTACCATACTAATATATAGGATATATCCTATTCTCAATACATGCAATTATAGATTCTACTCTCAAGTTAAGACTATATTTTGAGGACATAAAACTTTTGTCCAAAATGTTTTAAGGGAATGGTTGTGAATTTAGAAAGATGGTTATTAACCCTGGCTGGTGTAGCTCAGTGGATTGAGTGCCGGCCTGTGAACCGAAAGGCCACTGGTTTGATTCCTGGTCAGGGCACAGGCCTGGGTTGCACGCTTAGTCCCCAGCTGGGGACATGGGAGAGGCAACTGGTTGATGTTTCTCTCTCTCCCTTTCTCCCTCCCTTCCCTCTCTCTAAAATAAATACGTAAAATATTTTTGAAAAGAAAAAGAAGATGCTCTTTTTAGATCTCTCTTAAAAGCTGATCCAATATGTGTAGCAGTAATTTAAGGATACAGTAATATTCCCATTGTGAGATTACTTCAAAAAAAGCCTTTTATCCTAAAAACCTAGTATCATGTATGAGAAAGCACATTAGAGGAAAAGGACAGGTTTGAAAATTTTGTTGTTGACAGAACTTCAGAAATGTAGAATTCTTTCAGAGCCCTTGACATGCATTAGAATGGAAAATGGGTTTTAGCTGTAGTGCGTTTTGTCAAGATACCATTTTCTATAGTAACTAAACATTGTGGGAAACATTGGTGCTTCACCTCTCAAGCGACTTGGAGCTAGCCATTTAATTTCTCTTAGCATCTATGTTATTTTTACTTTTTTTACATGTTAAGTTTCATTTTCAATTACGATTTATATTCAGTGTTCGTTTGTATCAGTTTCAGATGTAGAGCATAGTGGTTAGACAATCACATACTTTGCAAAGTGATCCCCCTGATGTTTCAAATACCCACCTGGCACCACACGTAGTTATGACAATATTATTGACTGCATTTCCTATGCTGTGCTTTACGTCCCTGTACTGTTTTGTGACTACCAATCTGTACTTCATAATCCCTTCACCTTTTCACCCAGCCCCCATCCTCCCTCCCCTCTGGCAACCATCAGTCTGTTGTCTGTGTCTGTGAGTCTGTTTCTATTTTGTTTGTTTGTTTTGTTCATTAGATTCCACATATAAGTGAAATCATAAAGTATTTGTCTTTCTCTGACTGACTTATTTCACTTAGGATAATACCCTCTAGGTCCATCCACGCTTTTTTGCAAATGGTAAGATTTCATTCTTTTATGGCCAACTAGTATTTCATTATGCATATGCTCAAGCTTCTTTATTCACTCATCTATTGATGGGCACTTGGGTCACTTCTATATCTTGGCTACTGGAAATGAACATAAGGGTGTTTATATTCTTTTGAATTAGTGTTTTGTGTTCCTTCGAATAAATACCCATAAGTGTAATCACTGAGTCATAAGGCAGTTCCCTTTTTAATTTTTTGAGTTATCTCCATCCTGCTTTCCACAGTGGCCACACCAGTCTGTTTTCCCACCAGCAGTGCACAAAAGTTCTCCTTTCCCCACATCCTCGCCAACACTTGTTTGTGGATTTATTGACGATAGCAAATCTGACAGGTGTGCGGTGATAACTTACTGTGGTTTAAATTTGCATTTCTCTCATGATTAGTGACAGTGAGTATCTTTTCATGTCTTGGCCTCTATTTTAACATTTGTAAAATGAAAGACTTGAACCAGTTCTAAAGAGCCAAAGAACCTGTATTGGGCTGACATAGTGTATGGTCATGAAAAACAAAAGCAGAAAACTAACTGACCCACATGGAGCTTAAATCCACATTCATGCTAGGAAGCAATAAATGGATCCCACCAAGCTCCCCCATGGCTGGTTAACATTGTCTTGTTTCACTGAAAACTGTTACTATGAAATTGGAATGTTGTTGGACAGGATGGTCAATTTCATCAGAAGTTGTTCTAAAATCTTTTCTTTCTATTCATCCTTCTTCTTTTTTATGCCTTGACATAGTACGAGCTTCTTTTATCCTTTGACACCCACAAAAATGTAACTGAACCAGAAACTACGAGCCCCACATTCATTTGGAAGAACAGTAAACTCCCTGATGATGTTCCGAAACGGGGTAAGTTATCCTAAAATCGTTTTTCTGATGAGGAGGGCAAATTTTATGGTGTACCCATTTGGTCTGTGTTTTTTGTTGTTTATTGTCTGAATTACATTTGCCAGGTTTACAAAAGTGGACTTTCCTTCTCTGCACAAAGAATGATTATATTACAGTTATTATCACACATTGAAAATATCTCTATTCTAACTTAGCATAACTACCTTTAATGTGCGTTCTTCCCACCCTCTGACATAAATTATCCTGTAGAAAAATAGGTTTGACAACTGGAAAAATGAAATATATTGTTACTCCTTTTATATTGTACTGTAGCAAACTCAGAAAGTACATCTTTCAGGCGGAGGGGCAGTCAGTGAGCAGGGCCTGTGAAGTGTCTCCCATCAACTCATAGGACACACACTCGGGTTATAATGATGGTTACCGACCCACTCAGGATGAGGCCTGATCTGTCAGGGAAAGCCCTCATGACCCGCCTCCTCCCACACAGGCTTCAGTGCCACTGTTAACACTGGCCATCTCTGGGCGGGGCCAGGACAGTCTGTCCTCCATGGAGCTGGCCAAGGCTTATCACAATGAATATTAAGTGATTCCATGTTCCTAATCTATCTTTAGAAAAAAAGTTTATATTTGGACAAATATTAATGCATAAAGATGTAAAAAAGGAAAAAAGTAGAAATACTATTAATAAAATGACTAACAATTATGATATACGAGGGGGTGCCCCCCAAAATGGAATTTATTTATTTAAAAAATTGTGCATTTATTCTTCCATGTTTAAACTTCAGTCACCTTCAGAGCACTCTCCATCTGACACAATGCACCTTTTGAGACATGTTTCCCACTGCTCAAAACAGTTTTCGAACTCCTCAATTTTAATGCCTCTTAGTGCTTCTGCCATTTTTTGTTTCACCTTTTCCACATCGGCAAAATGTTTCCCTTTGAGGATATTTTTCATCCGGGGAAACAAAAATAGTCTCCCTAGGAGAGATCAGGTGAATAGGGAGGATGAGGCATGCATGAGTTCATGCCATTTTTGGTCAAAAACTGCTGAACACTCAGCATGGTGTGGGCAGTTGTGCTCCTAAATCACCCATCATGAAATGAGCAAATGCGTTGAAAGCTTCGATTACCAGTCAGAGCACTGGCCTGGGCTGCAGGTTCGATCCTTGGTTCAGGCACGTGCAGGCGGCAGGCAGTCAATGCTTCTCTCTCACATTGATGTTTCTCTCTCCCTTCCACTCTTCTTTCCTCTCTCTCTAAAAGTGATGGAAAAATGTCCCCAAGTGAGAATAAAAAAAAAATTAAAAATATTAAAAATTTTTAACTAGAAATATGTTTATCCCACCAGAAACTCTGAAAAGTTGCTCTGAACAGTTGGTTTTATGAGTTTCCTTATGTTAAAGCTGTAACAAGTATGTTTCTAGTTCCCTTAAGCTCCATAAGTCAAATTTGATCAAAAATGATCCTTGTGTTTTTATTCAATAGGCATGAGCAGTTGACTAAACCAAAGAGGAAGGTAGGAAGTGGGGACCCCGTTCTTTTAAACAAGAGCTGACTTCAGATTTATTGTTACTGATTTTTAATTTGACTTCTTTAGCAAGGTGTATTATGATGATGACAATGATGAGGATGATGATGTCTAGAACCAAATCCAAGCCTCCTAGGTTTTAAACCAAACTTGACTTCTGAAAAATATCTCTCTCCTCCCAGGCTTCAGCAACTTTCTACTTCTTCCTTTTGAACCTTTCTGAATTAAAATTATTTTTTCTTTCTCCTTAATTACAACTTTCAGTGACAATGTTAAGTATGGATTTCTAATATACTTCTTTAAAAGGTTTTAAATGTTTTGGTTATTGAACAGTAAGTCTGTGCTTTGTAAAGTGCTGAATTCAAAAAGTAATTTTTAAGAGAGCTCTCATTTACCTAAAAAAGATCACATTAAATGTGTAGATGCTACAGGACAGGGACATTGCATCATCCTGGGCAACTTCGTTTTATCCTGAGTTAACTAGAAAATTTGGTTTCCCAGAGTTTTTTGTTACTTCACTGTTACTACATTTAGTTTTAAGTTATAGTTTTAGTTTTAAATAAAACTAAAGTTTAAGTTTAAAGTTTAGTTTAAGTTTAGTTTTTAGTTTTTTATTACAAATAAAGTAGCTCAATCTTTCAAATAGTATGCAGATAAAACATTCACATCCGGTAACTGCCAACTCAGTAGCAACGCTTCATCTGGAGATTGCAGCATCACTGGGCTTTTATTCATTCGGCAAAGATTCACTTAACACCGGGCAGTGTTCTAAGCACCTGGGACATGGCAATGGGCAACACAAATAGGTTTTTGTTCTCGTCCAAGCCTTCATCATCCGCCTTCTGGGTTTTAATAACATCCACAGACTTCCAGCTTCAGTCCCACCTCCTGCCCACCTTCCATCCAGCCAGCACACCCCGGGATGACAGCATGAATCCAGTTGTATTGCTGCCTGGTTGCCAACACCTCAACTGGCAGCTCCCCTTTACCGACAGGGTGAAGTCCAAATGACTTATTATTCCACAAATTTCCATGATCTTCCTACATCTCCAGCCTTACTTTTTGTTTTACCTCATCTCCCTCTCCCACTCTCTGAACTTCCTCCTACTTCCTTAAAGAAAGGGCCTTGCAACTTCATGCACTTGTGCCCTTATTGATGCTTCTCCTTCTGACTAAAAGCTACCACAACCCCATACAACTGGAGAACAATCACTCATCGTTAATATTTAACTTGAATTTCACCTTTCCTAAGCTTTTTGTTTGCATGTCAGGAGAGTGTTTATCTTGAAGTTATCTTATCAGACTTCTACATAATGCTTATAATTACACTTACTTGTTTACACATCTTTTTATACCATACACTCCATGTGTAGGGTTAATTCTTTATTTATATCTTTTTGTCCCAACACAATGCCTCGGGAAGAAAGGAAAGAGAGAGGGAAGGAAAGAAGGAAGGAAGGAAGGAAGGAAGGAAGGAAGGAAGGAAGGAAGGAAGGAAGGAAACTATAAATATGTTTTTAGCCAGCATAATCTGTACAGTGTTAAGTCAATTTACTTCTCTAAGTATGAATACCTTCCCCTGTTAAACCAGGAGTTTTAACAAATCACAAGGTTCCCTCCAACTATTATGTCATATAACCTTGGAGTTATAAACTCAACTTCATTCATTATGATCCAGTTAAACAAAATGTGATAACCCCAGCAGCCACCAGAAAGCAGCAGGAAATTAACCTTAGAACTGATGTGATCCTGTGAACTTACCTAACAAGCAGTACTAAAATGTATGTTGAATTAAAAATTACAAATTGCTAATTAAAAAAATAGTCATGGGGATGGAAAGTACAGTCTAGGGAATGTAGACAATATTGTAATAACTATGTGTGGTATCAGGTGGGTACTAGACTTATCCAGCTGATCACTTTGAAAGTTATGTAAATGTTTAATCACTATGTTGTACACCTGAAACTAATATAATATTTTATGTCAACTGTAATTGAAAAATTAATTTTAACTAATTGTATTTTTATTTTATTTATTTATTTTTAGAGTAGGGGGAGATGGAGAGAAACATTGATCAGTTACCTCTCACATGCCCCCAGCTGGGGTCCTGGCCCACAACCCAGGCATATGCCCTGACTGGGAGTCGAACCAGTGACCTTTCAGTTTACAGGCTGTGCTCAACCCATTAAGCCACACCAGCCAGGGCATATTTTTTAAACAAATTTTAAAATGGAGTAAAAATACATTTCATTTGCCAGTTGTCAAACAGTTTTAAAATAAAATTTAAAATACTGTTTTAATTGGTATTTAGTATATTAAAATATTATAGTTATATTTAGTACAATAAGATGCTTGCACTGTGAGAAGTGGATAGGAATTTAGATGGGCTGAGGACCCTGCAGATGGGAGTCCCATATATTCCTTCCAGCTAGGGGTTGTGTAATTCTCGTAGTCTGATGAACAGACTCACCTGACCCGTTGAAATTATATTTCTCATACTCACTTTTTTAAAATAAAATGAACATAAGCATAGAATTTATTTTACAAGAACCAAATCTTAATCTGTAATAGCGTACAATGGTGTTTTTTAAATAATGTTTTGCTTTTCAGTTATAGTTGACATATGATATTAGGTTAGTGTCAGGCGGGCGTCTCATACTCACTTTTGTTTTCTGGCTGGAGGTATGAGGATGAAGGTTGTGGCAATGGTGGTGGTGATAGAAATGGTGACTTATAGTCATAAACAGAATTCACCAAAGTCAGATGTGCCCACAAAGCAACTCCGACTCCAACCTATTAATTGTTCTCTGCCCTGATGAGAATAGAAATCCAGTGCTCACATTTTTCACTGCTAAAAGTTTCCCCTTAGCAGAAAACAAGATAACAAGCAAAGGCAAAGTCATGTGCTAGCAAAGCATAAATCCTTCAAGTTCGCCCCTCAGAGAAAGGTGCTGCAGTATTAACCCCGAGCTAAACCCTCTGCTTATTAAAAAAAAAAAAAAAAAGGCTACTTCATTGGAAGTACATAATGTGATGAAACAAAAACAGTTTAAAAATATGTGCAATGTGTGGGATGAATATATAGCACAAGAGTTTTTTTTAAATATGCACTTATTTACATTTTTTAACATTGGCCACTTTTTCCTTGCCTCTTCTCAGACAGACAGATGAGTGGGGCCCAGTTTTTATTCAGTTATTTCTTCAACCATCCTTTAATTGATACATTACCAGGACCACGTCTTGTGCTGGGTGACTAGTCCCTGGTAACCAGATGAATAAGGACATGGGCCATGCCCTCAGATCTGTATTATGGTGTCATGAGAGAAAATAATGTGAAGGTGCCGAGGTGCGGTTTTAATAACAAGGTCTTGCCATCTCTCATCTCTCCAGAGGCACCTTTGTTAGTTGTATTTTTAATGAAGAAAAAAATCATGCACATGATGATAAAACCTAACAATCGAAATATTCATGATGGAAAGCGAGTGTTCCTGGTCCTGCCTCTTCTTGCCCCTGGTCTCTGAGTCACTTATGCTTCTTGTTCTTTGCATACGTATTTCTAAATACCATATGTATATTTCTTGATTCATAAGCTTTAGGTATTATCTATTTATTTCTTGTGTTGTTAAATGAAGACTTAATTCATCTTCACTAATACTGCTTTTCTCTAATCTCTTCTCAATTTAGGTCTATTTTTGTCAATTCGTCTATTGAGTATCTTTGTAATTTTAATTAATATGCATGAGCTTCTAGTAGTGTTCAATCAATTATATAAAAAACTTCTCGCTTCCCAACTTTGTAAGATGAGGATGTTAGTGTTCCTATTTTTTCTTCTACCTCTTTCCCAGCTCCCAAACTCTCCAGTATTTCTCTGTAATTTGCCTAATAATATTTGTTTAGTAACCATAATGAAACCATCTGTCATTTTCATTTGTCTATAAGTTGATATTCTGTAAGTTGAAAACATTTCCATCATTACAGTTAAATGAAGTAAAGAGCATGCTATATCATTTCTTTCTATGCAGCTCCAGTGCCTCCCCTTTCTAACACACATAACAGGAAAAAATACACTTTAAAAAAATTTTAAAATTATCGAAAAGTTGGTCAAATTTTACTTTGTTTCATTTTTAGACTATGTCTTCCTTGAACATTTTCTCCTAGAATTTTTGATTGGGTCTCTTTTATTTTTGCTGTAAGAATAAACATGTCTCCACCATATTGCAATTATCTTCCAGCTTCTTACACACTCTTGTCTCTTGCTTAGAATCCATTCTATTCTTTTCCTTCTTCAATCCACTAGCTTCTTTATCTGATAGAGACCTATCATGGCTTACAGGAACCATGAGTTTCCTATAGCTTAATATTGTTGTTGTCCTTCTTGATCTAGCTTATTCTTCTGCATACGCAGGTTCTGCTTTAATATTTCTTTGGGTAGGATCCGCATTTTCCTGGATGTCACTTACTCTCTGTGAGTCTCTTACATTACCCCATCTATAGAACTCCACCCACATACTAGTGTTCTAACAAATAAAATCGCTTACCTTCTTCATTGACTTCCCCCAATGACCTAGTAGAACTTGGAAAGGACCAGCAGCAACACTAATTTAATATTCCAGCACCAGTTTACTTTATTTTTTCTGATGTGTGCTCTGTATTAAAAAAATACTTGTCTCTGTCTTCCTCTTTGAGTTCTCCTTAGGTATATTGGTTTCAAGAACACCAGTTAGACTTCCACCACCAAAATTATTTGTGTGCTAGAAGCTATTTTATGTCTTACACCAGCTGGTGATTCTCATAAGAAAGAAATGAGATATATAGACTTTAAGGATAGCCAAAATTAAAAACACTTCCACTGGGCACATCCCAGATCATTTCCTTCAGAGACCAAACCCCCAGGACTTATATTATCAATGAAGAGATGAAGAGAGGATAAATAGTTTTTAAAAGGCTCTCCATTTCCACTTCCCCAAATTATATTATACAACTGAAATATTTAGAATGCTTGTATTCTCATTTCAATGATCCTTACTAATGCATTCTTTACCGTCTTTCCTGTGACAGGACCTCAGATCCTGATGATCGCAGTCTTCACTCTCACCGGAACTATGGTCCTGATCCTGTTGGTTGCTCTCCTGGTGCTGAGGTACCTACCACCCCCTCTCCCCTGCTATGCTTGTCATTCAGAGAGAGAGGGAGGGAGGGAGGGAGGGAGAGGTCCAATGTCTATTGATGATAATGTATGTTAACAAAGAGATGTCTAAACAGATGTAAGATCATGAAGGCATTCTGCATCAAAGATGGTACCAAGGGCTGAATATTATTGAGTGGACGTATTAGAGCCTATGGAGTAAGAGAAACCTGAACCCAAATCCCAGTTCTATGACTTACCAGTTGTGTGATCTTAATCGCATTACTTAGCAACTTAACTGTGTTACTTAGCTTCAGTATCATCATCTGAACTGTTTAAAGGGTTGAAATGAAGTATGGATAGTGACTACCATATAATAGGCATTTTATAAGTAGAAATAGTTACTTTTGCTGCTTCATTGGTATATTGTGGAAAGTTTCAAAGTCCCTTTATTGATGTTCAGGCTGGAAGAGGCTTTAGAAATCATCTATTCCAAACTTTCTGTTTGCATGGGGTAAGAGAGGCCCCGAAAGCTATATGACTGTTCTGGAATCGCATCCCAAACTAAAATACAGGCCTTCTGACTAGCAATTACATGACCGTTCTATTTGACTTGGACATAGGAGGTGCCTACCACAGTTCCAGAGATAGTTTATACTGAGAAGTATGTGTTGAATATATAAACTAATGAATGAATACCACATGCCACCCTGATCTATGTATGTTAAATACACAGAACTTTCTATCCCCGTGCATTATCAGGGTCACCTCCATTTCCTAACCAAATGAGACAGCAGTTTTCTCTATACATCAAATGTTTTGGTCTATGTCAATGTACTTTCTCATAATGAGAGTCCTGCCTGTTGCATGTCAGTGGGCTTTATTCAGGAAATGAAGTAGGTTATTCCCTTTAGTCTGAAGGCTCCCATAATTCTGTGTCACTTGGAAGTATAGGAGATGATCTACAGTGTAGGGTGAGCATTTAGCTGAGGGCGAGCAGACACCCAAATTTGGAGAGAGTAAAGCCAGTCCATAGTAGGGTCAAAGATGTGACCTAGAAACCAAGTCCAAATGAGTGTTAGCTTAAGATGGGGGTAAATCACAAGGCCAGAGACAGTGACAGAGGGAAATGGCATTTTCTATTTTCTCCAAGCATGGGAGGGAGAGATAGGGCATCCTCATAACCAATAGTCCATGCAGAGATCTAGAAGATAGATGTTGCTCCTGTAGTTTTCCATTACAACAGCCCATACAAGAAAAGCAGCGAACAATTTATGGCAATTCAATATGAATGACAGTTGGCACTGTTAGGTCCCAAGAGTTTCTTGGGTTACAGAGATGAAAGCCTGGGAGTCTTCAGGGCCTTAATAGTTACCCTACTTTCCTATAGGTCTTAGGGTCATTATTATTGGTCAATAATGTCCTATTTTATATGTATTTAACAGAGGGTTACTCAAAGTTAGATGGAAGCATAGGAAGAGAATAATTATTTCTGCTAAGGGACATTAAAAAGGCATCATGAATGACCTTGAGAAGGCGAGTAGGAATTTGTCAAATGACCACATGCAAAGTCAAACTCATGGACATACAAATAGGTCCATGGAGAAGAATATAGATCCTAGAATCAGACACAAGCAAGCATGAGAATTTGGATTATTTTAGAGGTGACATTACAAGTTACTTGGGAAATGATGTTGGGCAGTAGGCTTTCAATGTGAAAAAAATCAAATGCTACCTGAAACCATACACAAAGATGGAGTTAATTCCATATGGAGTTTTAAGTAGATAGGGACCTAAATGTGAAGCTCAAACTTCAAAATTGAGAAGAAATTAATAGAAAATGACTTTATGATCTCAGACTAGGAAAGCATTTCTCAGTCAAGATAAAAAAAGAAAAGTCATAAAAGAAAAAATATAACCATGGACATAATAAAATCAAAACTTTTTATAAGACAAAGTTAGAATTAACAAACTGGAAGGTGCTTGCAACATGTAACAGGACAATGGGTTTGTTATGCAGACTGTATAAGGAACTCACATAAGTTAATAAGAAAAGGACAATTCAATGAAGAAAGCAGACAAAATTATGAATAAATAATTCTATCATTTGATACAATCTATAAAATAGCTAGAAAATATTTGAAAATATAATCTCTTCAGTGATCAAGAAAATAAGGTGCAAAGCAACAATTAAACAACGTTTCACATACATCTTTATGGTCAAAAAACATTGGACAATACCAAATGTTGTTGAAATGCGGAGGAAACAGGAATTCTCCTGATGGGAGTTTACTTTGGGAAGCTGTTTGGAGGTTTCTGTAAGCTTGAAAGCAAGCATCTCCTACAACCCTGGAATTCTATTTTATCCATATCCTCTGGAGAAAACAATTACAAAACTTTGAAATTTTGAATGTTAGGATGTATGTTGTTGCAATTTCTCTGTGCTTTTGTATTTTCTTGATACATATGTTTTAAAAGGCACAGAGGCATAAGAGGAACTGGCTTATTTAGAAATCTGGTGTATTTTCTGGTGGTTTAAAAATTAATGTTTTTGCCTTTTAAGGTTATGAATTTTAAATTTTTTTCTCCTTTCCCCACCCCCAACTCTTCACGTCATCAGTACAGATTCTTTATTATAGTGAAGGACTGTATTAGCAAAGGATTGAGAAAGTGAAACAAAAAGGAAAATAAAAGGATATAAAAGGCCATCAGAAATCCTTACAAGTTCACTAATGGCCAGCACTCACCGGACTGGAGAACACAGAGTTATAATTGGACTGTACTCACTCACTACGTGTCTACCTGAGCCAACCAAGGTTCTAAATTTCTCCCAGTGTTCAGAAGCTGAATGGCATGAATACAAATAAAAACCTATTGACTGGTTCTATTCCTTTCACAGAAAATATAAAAAAGAAAATGAACTTCGTCAGAAAAAATGGTCCCACATTCCTCCTGAAAACATCTACCCTCTGGAGACCAATGAGACAAACCAAGTTAGCCTGAAGGTGAGGCACACCTCACTTATGAAGAATTCTGTCTAGGGCTGGTACAACTTGCCAGGTATTTGACAAGACATTGGTAGCAATGGTAGAAAATGTGCCAATCAGGGATCATTTGTTTCAGAATCCAGGATTCAGATGTTATTTCATTCAGTTTCAAATGTCCCTAAGAGGTAAATTTTAACCAATATTATAATAGATTGCAGGTTTTATGAGTATTAAGTTGAAAGATGCAATAGTTCTCAATCTTTCTTTGGCTTTTACACCAGACACCTGGGAGACACGTGTATCTGGCCTACACGTGTGTGTGAGTAGGGGGCGGGGGGGTTAGAGGGGGCATCTCAATATTTATCATCCTTTAAAATTCATTGCCAAATGTAAAAATCTTGGATGGCATAGAAAAATTCATAGTACCAGCTTCTTCCGACAGTTCAGATGATCCAGCAAGTCTAGGCTGCACCCAGAGCTGGTGGGGCTGCCCCCTCAGACACCAGCCCAGGGTCCTCTCTTGCATTGCTACTTGGGCTTTTAGCCATAAGTTTCTAACTCAGATGCACATCATGTTTCCCTAAGAGCAACTGCCTGTAGCTACAGGCAATGATTCCCAATAGGAGGAGGCAGGGGAAGAAGGAAGCAAGAAAATCCCTGGCTGAAGTAGACCACAAGAAAAAGCGAGGGACGGTGAAACTCTTAAAAGGAAAGGAGGAAAACCCAGAGTTAAGCATGAGAGTGGTAGATACCTGGAAAGAAGATATTGTGGAGAGGAAAGATGAGCTGCAAGAGAGAAACACAAGTCAATTATAACAGTTTTCCTGGGAGCCTGCCCAGCGTACTACGAGCAAACTGCAGATGCAGCCTACCTGGCAGAGCCTCTGAGCCTTTGACTGGCAGTGGATGGGAGAAGAAATGACACTTCTGTAATAATTGGCTTTTTCTTGTGCCAGATCGATGATGACAAGAGACGAGATACAATTCAGAGACTACGACAGTGCAAGTATGACAAAAAGGTGACTAGTCTCCCCTGTTTCTCTGAACTCTCAGTTAGGGGTATGGTCTGGGCCTCCTGGCTCATCACTGCCCCACTTCTGATGGTGGCAGTGCTAGGGTGGGGGTGGGTGCCCAGGTTGCTCCCTGGGGCTGTTCTCGGAGCCTTTCAAAGGGATGGGAAGGGCTGAGCTACAAGGGTTCCAAACCCACAATCCTGGGGAAAGTAAAGAATACATAGAACTTTTAAGATGGGTGGAGTGTAGGAAGCAAAGGAAAAATAAAAGAGATGCAGAGCAGTCCAGGCAACCGCAGTTATTATATTTTGGCTCATGCAGTGGGAATGTGACAATGCCACATGGGGTGGTTGTTACTTCCCTTCCCTCCCTTTCCCTTCCTCCTGGCAACCTTAATTTCTTCCTTTTCGTTTAGTCATTCTCAAAGAAACATTCAAACCTGAGCCTCTCCTATCCCAGTACTGGGCACCAGGGACATAAACTTCAACAAAATACTGGATACTGCTCTCAAGACCTTACAATATAGTGGGAAGATAGTCACGCAAACAAAATATTACAATATGCATATAAATAGTCATGTTCCATTATCTTCTTAATTCAATTGATCTTTGCAGAGAGTGATTCTAAAGGACTTGAAGCAAAATGATGGCAACTTCACGGAGAAACAGAAGATAGAATTGAACAAGGTACGTGTCCCTTCCTGAAACCCTTAAGTGAGAAATAGCTTCACTGCATTCTTCCTAAGCACTGAGGTCCCTGGTGGAGCCAAGACATTATTGGGGATGCTGACAAGAAGGCCCTCAGGCCAAGAAATGGGAGATTATATACCTCTTCCTGCTGAAAATTCTACTAGCAGATGTTGAAGAGTGATGTTCAATGGGATAAACATGTTGGAAATCTACAAGCATGTCCTACAGAATTGTTCTGATATTATTTGAATTTGAGAGTAGTCAAATGTTTGTATTCATGTCCCCTTGCAGACAAAAGAGAGACTGTTCAGTAAGTTGCAATGCAAACTGTAATGTGAAAAGTGCTGGCATTCCAGTGTATAAAGAGCAATTCATCTTTCCCAAGACCTAAAACACATGTTTTATTAGCAGAGTAATATTTTCTCTAGCGCCCCTTTCTGGCTGATTTGCTTTATAAATAAATATTGTTATCTTAGTTGCTTCAGATTGACTATTACAACTTAACCAAATTCTACGGGACGGTGAAACTTGATACCACGATCTTTGGGGTGATCGAATACTGCGAGAGAGGATCCCTCCGGGTAAGGACCCGTGGTCATTTCCAGTTTCCTAACTGGTCAACCAAAAGGAAAAAAATATCTAGTAGAAGTTTTAGAAGTTCACCCAGTGAAATAACATCAGAGAATCAGCAGGAAAGGTTGGTGGGTCCATATGTTACCAAACTAGATCTCTCACATTGCGTCAATCAGTCTTATTGTATCTTTACTAAAAATAATAATAAAATATAATAAATATTAAGGAATGTAGACTTGAAAAACAGAGAACAGGTGTGGGAAATTAAGCAATTACTTCTAAATTTATCTTATTT
Organism: Anoura caudifer; assembly: GCA_004027475.1. Classification (NCBI taxonomy): domain Eukaryota; kingdom Metazoa; phylum Chordata; class Mammalia; order Chiroptera; family Phyllostomidae; genus Anoura; species Anoura caudifer. Next base: position 115,562 of record PVKU01004919.1, read on the forward strand.
TACTTCCATATTTACTTGATTTGTGTTAAAAGAGAATTGGATGGTCATTATGACAGCACCAAACAAGCGTTAGGAAACTTGTTCATAAGTCCCGGTTCTGCAACTGCATAAATTCCCACCATCCCCTCCCTCGTAAGGGATTGAGGATGGCCCAGGTGTCGCCAGATGGGGTCAGGTATATGGACATCGCAAGTTCAAAGCAGAAAGAGAAAGTAAGACAGAACTAAGCCAGTTTCTTGAAAAGAACCAAGCACCAAGTAGGAATATAAAATCATTAAATAGTTCAGAAGAACAGGTATTTACAAGAAACAATCATTTACCAAAAAAAAAAAAAAAAAAAAAAAAAAAAAAAACAACAAAGTCAGGCGTGAGGCAGAAATGGGACTAAATGGGAAAAGGGTAAAGAAGGAAGGAATTGAGATTTGCCTCAAAGAGCATTGAAATCTTTGAACCTCACCTTGAGCAGTTTCTGGGCATGTGTTTTGACAGCTTTCAACCTTTTAACTATGTTTGGCTAGGTGACCATATCAGAATACTTTGAGAGTAAATGGGGTACTATAATAATTATTGGAATAGCAGACGTAAATTGCAAAGCCTTGAGCAAACCAGGATGTGTGGTCACCCTGCCTTTTGGACTATTTTTAGACCTGGTATAACCTCAATATTCTCTCCCATAACAAAGCTAGAATCTTAAGATTGGGGGCAGTAGCAACCTCAAAAAGGTCTAAGTACTCATAATTCAATAATGTTCAAAAATAATTTTAAAATTTTAAATTAAACCCTAGAAATTTTTAATTTTTAATAAGCTTCTATTAAGAAAAATCAAAACAAGAATAGTAATTTTTGAGGGCAAAGAAACTAAATAGACATTTCTCCAAGGAGGACATACAGAGGGCCCAGAGACATATGAAAAAAATGCTCAGCATCACTAATCATCAGAGAGATGCAAATTAAAACCACAATGAGATATAACCTCATACCAGTCAGAATGGCCATCATCAATAAATCAACAAACAACAAATGCTGGCGAGGATGTAGAGAAATATCTATTCCAAGCTGGACACCTAATGAGGTATTACAGAGATACCAGTGAACCAAAATTAGCACAGAGTTTACATTTTCATGATGTAAAGAGATAATAAACATAAACAAAATATATCAGGTGCTAGGGAAAAAAATTACATTATAGTCTATCTGCTTATAACTTAACTCCCTTAACTTGGCCTGGTACTTATAGCCCAGCCATCCTTACCTGAAATAAATTATGACTTTGGACCCTTCGCTGGAAATTATTAGTACAGTGCCTAAGTTAAAACTGAAAGTCAAATTGGGCTTATTTCCCCAAAGAAGAAATTATTGTTAGGCTATTACAGTTTTGCTATGAAGAATAATTACTAGCTTAGAAACATTATCTTGTTACAATCATCACCATGTTAAAATAGTTCAAAATTCTAGGTCATACAATTCACACAAAATCCAGGAATTCCATCTTATTGACAGAGGACTTAGTAAACTTAAAAACACTTAGAGCTTTAAAACCAATGGATACAATTGATCATCCAAGTAAAAACATAAGCCCAGTGAATGAATTTTCTAATAGCCATTCCATGTTTAAAAACACTAGTGTAATCTGATGAGGCAGGACCTGCAGCCCAGTGACTTGGGACTGGGGCTCATCAGCCCTCCCCAGACAGGCGTCTGCTCATCTGCTCTTCCCTGCACCCTGTCAGCTGGAAGAACCGGGATTTGGGATGCTATGGGTATCTCTTGCTCATGTCCTTTTCATGAAAGCCACCTCATGTTTCTTAAGTGGGAAAGAAAAGAAATACAGAGCAGGGCAAAATAGGTTTAACAGTTGTTCACATGGAAAATAATACAATAATTTAAAAAGAAGATCTTAACCTTTGCAACAGCATGGATGGACCTGGAGAGCATTATGCTAAGTGACAAAAGCCAGTCAGAGAATGTGATTGCACTCATCTGTGGCATCTAATGAACAAAATTAAGTAACAAGCAACACAGAGACAGACTCTTAGATAGCAGGCATACAGCTGGGGGCGGGGGTGCGGAATTGACCAGAAAAAGAAAAAAGAAGAAAATAATACAATAATTAATAAATAAGGATTAAGAATAAACTCCATGTTTCATGTACTCACAACTGTAACCTACTTTGAGCTGCCCTGCACACGTTCAGGAAAGCCAAGACACTGGGGTTCCAATTTGCCCCTGAGCCCAAAACCTCATGGTTAGATCATTATTTGCCTGTAATAGTCTCTCCACAATATTTGTCCTTATGATGACTCATCTTCTTCCTTTTCTTTTTCTCCTGTTCAGGAAGTTTTAAACGACACAATTTCCTACCCTGATGGTACATTCATGGACTGGGAGTTTAAGATTTCTGTCTTGTATGACATTGCAAAGGTAAGAGACCTACAGACAGAAAAGATGTCTAGAAAACTAAATATAGGAAAACAGATCTAGCAAGCTATTCAGCTTCTCTGTGCATTTGGTTTATTCATCTGTAAATTGATAATAAAAATAGTACTTATGTTGTAGGATCATTGTATTTATGAAATAATTCATATACTTTGCATAAGGCTTGGTGCAAGTAAATGTAAATATATATTGGTTCTTATTATTCTCCTTATTATAGTCTTTCTACTCTGGATTTGAGGCCCACATTTTCATAGAGTTGGTAGAAATCAAAACCATATAAAGCTGCAGGGAGAACAACTGCATCTTCAACTTTATAAGAGAACAACATATTAAGGACAGGCAAGCATCTTGCATGAGGCAGTAATAAATTTGGACATGTATATTCCCAGACATGGGAATACCAATAACCAGGGCATCATTCCAGAATGAAGAAAAGTCAGTCCCAAGAGTAAGCTATCTGACACAGTCTTAAATTACCTGATAGTCCCATAGGAGCAGAACCAGTTTGGAAAATGTTATATGATATCCCATTTGCGACATCACGCCTGTGTTCCAGGCTGAAAACCAGTTTCTGCAATGACACCTCTGGCCACCAGAGGGAAGCACACGAGCAAAAAACAGGCTTCCCCTTTGGAAATAGAATAAAATCCATGAAATTTTAGAACTAACCTAGCCTTGCCCTTCCCTTCAGAATAGCAAGGCTTTATTTTACAAATTGTTGAACTGAGTTAGTATAGGACCAGACATACTCAAATTCACAGACCAAGTAAGTGGTAGGTGAAAACACTATAAGAAAATAGGATGAACCCTTTGTAATTGTATTATACACAACTACTTAATGGGAATCTTTAGACAATTGATTTTTACTGTGACACCTAAATAGATTTTAAAACTAACCCTGGCTGGTGTTGCTCAGTGGATTGAGTGCCAGCCTGTGAACCGAAGGGTTGCTGGTTTGATTCCTAGTCCTGGGTTTCAGGCCAAGTCCCTGGTATGGGACACACAAGAGGCAACCACACATTGATGTTTCTCTCCCTCTCTTTCTCCCTTCCTTCCCCCTGTCTAAAAATAAATAAATAAAACCTTAAAGAAATAAAATTTGATGTAGTGCTTGGGCATATGTTAGTACCTTGATATTTTAAAAGTAAAATTAATGGAACTAAGTTTTAAATCTGACAGTATGATTCTATATGCAGGCTGAAATTATTTTGAAATGTCATTTTTTTATAATCAAGCAAATGCAGAGTGTCTTACCTCTTTGCTCTCTTGTCATGTGAAAAATTGCAGGGGATGTCGTACCTGCATTCCAGTAAAACAGAAGTCCATGGGCGCCTGAAATCCACCAACTGTGTGGTGGACAGCAGAATGGTGGTGAAGATCACTGACTTTGGCTGCAATTCCATTTTACCTGCAAAAAAAGGTTTGCAGTGAAATTTTAACCAGTTTCCTCCTGGTTTTTTGGTTTTTGTTTTTTGTTTTTTTTTTTTAATTTTCTCACAAGCCCACATCATTTGCTCAGGAAACAGTGATACTGATCAGAAAATGAACACTTGGAGCCCCAAGAGGCAGCAGCTGGCTGCTGTCCCGCACTTCACCCCTGTCAGTGTCCAACAAGTTCTTCTTGAGAGTTGGACAAACCTCCTCTGTGGATTCCCTTCATCCGTGTCCCTTGATATTAATGAGAAATCATGAAGAACTTATTAGCTTGTGGAGACAGAACTGGGTGAAAAAGTAGAAAATGTTAAGAGTAGTAAGAGACCTTAGAAATCATGGTCTAACCTGCTTTCTTTAGAAAAGACAGAGGAAAGGTTCAGAGGCCCAGAGATTTGCCCAAGTAGATGGAGTACAAAACAGAAGACCCGTTTCCAAATTCTAGATATCATTTATTTATCTTGTGACAGTGATAAGAAAAAACATTATCAGTAAAATACATTGTTATCTTGTTTAAGATTGTGATAAGGTTCAAAAAAGTAACACAAAGAAAGATGATTTGTAAAGTATAAAGAGTTTTCGTGTTGAATATTTACCCATTCTTTACTATAGCTCAGGGTTATAGACTCAGAAATCTAACATTCATACGATTCAAAATAGATCTAAACAGTACATTCTAATTTTATTCTGCAAGCCTTTAGCTTTTCCTTAATAGAAGAAAATTACAACTCTGCCCCTACTTCTTCAGTCACATCAAGCATGCTAAGACATTGGATTCCACCCAGTAAGGGCTTGTTGAAGACCTACTATGTGCCAAGCATTATTCATCATATAGTAGAACAAATCTCCTTTAGTAGATGACTCACCATGACAGAAAATCAGATGAATTACAGGTCAAATCCTATCCTCCTGAACATCACTCTATTACACCTGCCTACGTGTGCTGTTGGTCACCTGAATTTTAGCGAAAGTAGATGTACCTACCTTTCCTATAACCCCAAGCCTTTAGGATTAACTGTACATGAATCACAAATCACATAAAGTCACAAGACATAAATTCAAAAAGGCAATGAACATTTGGATGGAAAACCACGTTAAGTAAATATGCCTCATCATAAGCCTATCACTGTACTCAATAACATGAACCTATAGATTTTTTTCATTGAAGCTGCTGAAGATACAAATCTCAAAAAGTTTACAAGAAGCTAGGTGATCCTGGAAATGGCAAAGAAAAATTGTATGGCCTGTTATTACTAAATAAGGTATGTGATAGGGGTCTGAAACCCAAGCATCTGCAGGGACCAGACAGAACACAGGAGCACCTCACTTGCACGGAGTGGACTAGATAGAAAGCATGAAGGGAGTAGCAGGCACAGCAGTAAACTGAGAGTACATTGCATGCCTTGTGCTTGAAAGAATACTGAGAGATCCGAAGAACACGCATCGCTGGGCAGCAGCTCACTTGGAGGCTGCCAGTGCGTCACAGCTGGAAAATATCAGTGATAGTCTCTTTGTTTCGATGTGCTGTCTTCATATTCTTTTAGTAAATATGTATATTTTATATTATAAAAATATGTAAATATGTCATATTACATATAAATATTTTTCATATTTACAAAGGCTTTCCTAGGATGATGTCATATGCCCCATAAGCTGTCAAATCCTTCAGCTTCTTATGTTCTAGTTCCTTCCTCCCACAAACCTCTGTGAGCACTTCCTACACACCAGGCGCTATTCTAGGTAGACCTTGAGGGTCTCAGGGACTATGATCCGAGCAGTTTCAGGGAAGATGTTGCCATATGACCTCACCCAAATCCTGGCATTACATAGTCAGCTTAAAAGGTAAGCGTGTGCTCTACCCTTAGCACCATTATTAGCATAAACACCTCAAAAGTTTGGGGCCATATAAACTCAAGGCCACTCATATTTTAGGGTGCATGGTGTAGGGACTTAAAGAACAAAAGAAGGTTTGTAACTGAACAGAAACAGAGGTTCAGCTGCCTGCTGCCGCAAAAGCCACACTGAGGCATGGGCCGATGCAAAAGGAAAGAGGTCTGTTCGGGCGCCGCACATCCTGAGAGAGTGGCGGACTCCCATCATCTCAAAGGCCGTCTCCTCTTTCTGCCATGGAAGAAGTCCAACCATGTCCTCAGCAAAACCAAGACAAAAGCCAGTGTGCAGGATTCTTGCTCCATTTTAAAGGACAGTCCTTTGGAGCCCACAGGCAGCTGCTAAGTGGTCATCGTCCCCATCCAGGGAGCTTAGCTTGTTTCCGGCTGCCATCCTCCACTTCAGGCTCCCTCCTGGAGCTGTGTGGAGTCTGCACAGCCATGGGCCAAGCAGCTGCCAATGCCACACAGTCGTGTGCTCCTGAGAGACAGAGCAAGCAAACGCACCAGCAAGAGCATCACCAGGTGGGCAAGAGAGAAAGAAAGAGAGGCTCCCAACTCGAGGCCAAGGGCCACGTGGCTGCGAAGGCTAGAACAGGCGAGTGCACCATGCAAGTGCACGTCCCAAGCCAGAGGGAGCTTCTCTGCTCCCCTGGGATTATATGAGCTTGGGTGTGGGACAGACCAGGTGCTTTCTCAGGACGACCGATTAACTTCCCAAACTTTTGCCCACTTTGGGTGGGTCCACCTCGTAACCAATCCCTTCTTTTCCTACTCTAGACTGACAGGCCTCTTTGATCACCACCTCCCCTGCGCTATTTTGACTTCTGTGGCATATGTGCCTCCCTTCCCCTCCTCCTACCCTGCAATCTGGTACAGTGGGGATAACTTTTCTCTATCCAATTATCTTGCTAGCTTTTCACACTCTCAGTGTAAGAACCTCCCCACTGCTGCCATCCTGGCCAATGTGGGAGACTCCCTGGCCTCTGGACAGACTGTCCACCAGTGACAGTTGGAGTCTGTGGGCCGCCCAGCCCCTTAACTTTGCAATCTTTATGCTGAATGCCCAGATCTGTGGACAGCCCCAGAGCACCTCCGCCAGGCCAACATCTCTCAGAAAGGAGATGTATACAGCTACGCCATCATCGCCCAGGAGATCATCCTGCGAAAAGAAACCTTCTATACACTGAGCTGCCGGGACCAGAATGGTAAGAGTCTGACCCCTTCATCTGCCCCCTCTGGGGGGCAGCCAGCCTGCATTCTAGGCCAACAGAGACCCGAATCTGTGTGACCACACCTCCGTCCCTCAGCTGCAGAAGCAGTGGCTTACCTGCACTACACATTTCACAGGGGTTTTGGAAGGATTAGATGATGGCATGAATGTTCAAGTCAGCTGAAAGGCATCATACACCACTGCCAGGAGTCAATTGTTAGTTAAAGAATCTTCCCTTAAAATGTCCCTGTTTCCTCCTGATTGCAAACAGTCGTGTGTCTATCTAACACCTGAAGTAGACCACTCAAGTGGAGCAACGTATGTATTTTACTGCTTACTAAGATCTGTAGTTTTTGTCACACGTCCTCTGGTGGGGGGTAGGGGGAAGTGTTTCATTCCATTGTTCAGTCCTCATTTACTGACCACTTGCACCAGCTCCTAACTGCCTGGGGGAGGGGCGACTAAGGGTTGCCAGTGTGGCAGGCTAGAGTCCGGTCAGAGGAAGCCCACTGAAGGCAATGATATCCGGGTTGGGTTTCACAGGGTTAGTAGCCTTAACTTAAGGTGGCCTCCTGGGTAATAAGTGGGTATGAGACCCATTACCCTGGTGACTGGTTCACTCATTCAGTGTCCACCTCTCTACTGAGCACGGGCCAAGGCTCTGCAACACGCTCACCGGGCACCCATCCACAGTTGGTGAGCCAATGCGGAATCTGCCTGCTGCTAAAATTTCTTCACGCTGTATTCTTTCTTGTGATTTGAATTCCTCTTGTCCCATCAGAAAAGATTTTTAGAGTGGAGAATTCCAGTGACGTGACGCCCTTCCGCCCGGATCTGTTCCTGGAAACAGTTGAGGAAAAAGAGCTGGAAGTGAGTTTCTTTGGGCCTCTGTAAGAAATTACCACAAACTTCATAGATTAAAACAAGAACTTTATATTCTGGACACCAGAAGTCTGAAATAAATTATCAACAAGATCATGCTCCCTCTAAAGCCAGGGTCCCCAACCACCCCCTCCCACATCCCTCCCCTGGGCATGGACCCTACTGGGCATGGCCTGTTGCACAGCAGGAGGTGAGCGGCTGCCCAGTAGGCAAAGCGTCAATGGAATTGCTGCCCGGGCTCCGCCTCCTGTTCCCTCCACCCCCTGGAAAAATTGTCTTTCACCAAAAACAGTGCTTGATGCCAAAAAGGTTGGGGACTGCTGCTGAAGGCTCTAGGAGAGGATCCATCCCTTGCTCCTTCCAGGAGCATCCGCTGGCTGACATTCCTTGGCTTGTGGCCCAAATATTCCAATTTCTGACTTGGTGGCAGTCACATTCTTCTCTCCTCTCCTCTTCTGTCTAATTTCCCTCTATCCCCTCCTATATAAGGACACATGTGACTACATTCGGGCCCACCAAGATAATCCAGAATCTTAAGACTCAATTTAAACACACCTGCAAAGGCCCTTTTTCCAAATAAGGTAACATGCACAGGCTCTGGGGTTAGGACACAGACAAAGCTTTGGGAGCTATGGTCCGCCTGCCCCCCTGCCTTCCGCCTCTCCCAACTCAGGAAACAGCCGGTTCCTTAAGCACACATCACCTTCTCCATTTCTAGGAGGCAACAAAGCAAGATGTGTATGTGATACACTGATTAGGCTTATAAACGCGGCCTGGTGATTGAAAAATAAGTATGCCACCATCCAGAAAAATAGGGACATGTACTTTCACCCCTTTCACCGTCACCTGAAGGAAACAGCTTTTTCTCTCTTCGCTTGTTTGTTTTTTTATAATCCCTCACAAAGGCCCTTAAAGCCTGTGGGAAAAGATTCTATTTTTTTTTTATCTGAGGTTTTATAATCCCCAAAGAGAGTAAATAAAGTATTTTTATGGTTTAAAAAAAAAAAAAACACTTTGTTTCTTGTGGGATAAGGATAACATTCTCCTTCAAGTTTGTAAGTGCCCTTCAGTGAGGTTTATGGCCAACCTAGCCAGGTGCCGAGGGGCCACTTTTAACTCTCCTCTCCTCTGTCAACATTAAAGGAAGGTTGTAGCCCATGGTTCTAAAACAGAGCTGCTCCTATGCTTGTCTTATTCCGCCCCACAACTCTCCGCCTTTCTGGGTCCTGGGGTTCCTCCCCACATGGCAGCATATCCTTGCTGAACTCTCCTTTGTAGTCTGAGTGTATCCATGTGTTACCTAAACCCTTTTTCACCAAAGTATTCTCCTCCTCAGTTCACTCATGTAGCTGGATGGATGGTTCTGGAGTTGGGAACCAGAAACCAGATTTCATATCTATCAGCTGCTCCAATAGAATGCGGGCCTGAAAGTAGAGGACTTGCCAATGCCCCCTGAGCACCCACTATTTCACTCCCCGAAGCTGTGTGCGGACCGTCTGTGGGTGGCTTCTGCCCAGGCCTCCCTAAGGCTGTCAGTAGGTTATGTAGCAGGGCAGGGGCATCATCTCGTGGTGAATACAGGCAACCAGCGACTCTACCGCACATCTAGTCCTGCCCAGGTCCTCACTGAGTCAGAGAGCACTGCGTCTAACGCCATTTGTGATCCTTGTTTTGGCCAGCATGAAGAACAAGCTTTATATATGACACAAATGGTTTTCTCCATGCTTTTTGATCCAACGAAAGCTACAAACAAGTGGTAGTAAATGAGATGATGTTTCCATGGGCTTCCTCATGTCTCCCTCTTCCTCTGAACCTCCCCTTCCTCGCTTCTCTTGTATGTACATAATCATATGTATTATGATTCCTAATAATTATAATTATTATATTATATGTAATTTCATTACTATAATAGCCATAATTATATTATAATATGATATAGAATTATAATATGTAATATTATATTCAATATGTAATAATAATTATTATATATATAGTTGAACTTTGCCCATGCAATATTTGGGATATACTTACACTAAAGAAAGTATTGATTGTTTATCTGAAATTTGAGTTTAACTGGGTGGCCTGTATTTTTACTTGCTAAATCTGAGAGCCCTGAGGCCACTTCACCAACAAGTTAAATCAGAATCTCCTAGGGTGAGGCCTGGGCAAGAAAAAAACGTGTAAACTCTCCCCAGACGACTCCACTGCTAGTCATGGTTACAAAACGTTGAAGTCCCTCAGTCTCATTGACAGTCACTGTCTCGTACTCACTGGACCCTGACTATTTCTCGTTCTTCCCAACATACACCCTGCAAATGCCTGTAAAGCATTTCATCTCTCCCATCAATTCAGTCTTGTCCAAATCAGTATTACCTTTTTCATGAACGCAGTGTCTACAGGAAGGGCTTCGGCGAAGCAGTGCAGGGGGCGGTGCCCGAGACGCACTGCAGACCACCAGGCGAGCTCACCCTCATTGCCAGAGTAGAGTTGTTTTTGAAGTACTCGCTGCCTCAATTACTCCCATCACGGAGAAAACCAGGGTACGATGCCACCCCCTGAGCTAATCCACCCCTCCTTTCTTTCAGGTATATCTACTTGTAAAAAACTGCTGGGAGGAAGATCCAGAAAAGAGACCAGATTTCAAGAAAATTGAAAATACATTGGCCAAGATATTTGGGTATTGCTGACATTTTTACTTTTTTCACCAATTTCAGATTTTTCTAATAGCCGACATTTGGTGACACTTAAAAATGAAAGTGCCTGTTCTAATAAAAAAATCCCCCAATAAATCACACCAATAAATTCCATTTAAAAAAGTAAAAAAGAAAAAGAGAAGGAAAGAAAGAAAAACCCCAGACTGCAATATCTCTCTCAAAAAAATTAAAATGATATGGAGACTAACAGACCACTTTCTCAGGGAAATAATCACTTGAAAAGTTAAATTACTGAAGAGCAAAACTTGCCTGATTAAAAGCTGTTTTCTGACTAATCATAAATATGTCTGTTAAAAGTATAGTTCCCTGACCCTTCTGCAGGTAATTGGAATTTAGAAGTCTACTATGGGTCCTGGATACCTTAAAGTCTCTGGATAATTCTTAAGATCTGCAAGTTTCTTAAAATTTTAAAATCTTAGGGATCAGCAACTTTGGCTCTAGGTACTTAAGACTTGAGTCATTAAGCAGGTTATAATTCAGGATTTAAAAAAAAAAAAAGTCACGCGCAATTATCCAGTAAGAGTGAATTCCAGATTTCTCGGTTTTCTGTTAGAGACAATACGGAGTGAGAAAAATAACACTGGAGTGAGAGAGGAGACCTTGTTTCTACACCAGGCTCTGAGAATAGCTGGCTGTGGGACATGGGGCAAAACGCTGATCCTAATTAGGTGTCAATTTTCTTGTTAGTAAGATGGGACTGAGCAAGATCATTTCTACAGTCCCTTCCAGCGCTAACTTTCTGTAGTTCTCACTAAATTATTCAGATAGTTAAGGAGGTTAAAACCCTGGGGCCGGAGATGAGGTAGAGTACAGTTAATAAAAGTGTGGTCATTGATTTGGTAGATTCTAAACTGTCATTTGGGGGAAAGGAGCAGGAAATAATAAGTGATTTAATTCTTGCCCACTTTTCATTCCTTCACAAAGCTGTTAGTAAGAGAAGATGAGAAGTACATGTGACAGATGAAATGCAAACTCTTGAAGATTAACTGGGCCCCTGATCGTATACCCTAGAGACCCTGGTGTAATTGATCTGGGGAGCAGGCTGGCATCATGGGTTTTAATAGCTCCTTAGGTGATTAAAATACGCAGCCAAGGTTGAAGAAACTTTTAATTGAATCAACTCATCATGAAGATATCCATCTTCATCCCTTGTACCTGCTCCCTCACCCTTTCTACCAACTAGACTCTATACTTTGTGTTTCTACTAAGAATCCCCTGGGGAACTTGTTTAAAAATCCCGTTTCTTAATCCCAAGCCTATCCATTTCCAGTCAAATGGGTTTGCAATAGGACTCAGAAATGTATTGAATTTTTAACAAACCTCCCTCCCCACCCCAGGGGGTTATGATATAGGCCCTTGTGGAAGTGGTAACTTGTAATTGTCATTGTTGTGATAATTAAATGGTTGCTTGTGCCATATATATTACAAACATTATTTCTTTTGTTAAATTGTATTTATTTTCTTTTTAGAGGGGGAGGGGAGGCAGAAAGAGAGGGAGAGAAACATCAATGTGTGGTTGCCTCTCATTCATCCCCTACTGGAGACCTGGCCTACAACCCAGGCATGTGCCCTGACTGGAATCAAACCAGTGACCCTTTGGTTCGCAGGCTGGCACTCAATCCACTGAGCCACACCAGCCAGGGCTCAAACATTATTTCTGATTCCCCCAACAGCTCTGCAGGAACTCTGTGTGCCTCTTACCCAGCTCTGCAATGAATCTTGTCACATTCACTAGTGTCAGAGAAAGCTGGCTTCTCATCTAAGCCTCCTTGATCTAACAAAATAATCTAGAGTTATATTTTTTTTGTTTTCGGACCCTGACTCTCCATTGTTAGGCTCAACTTTGCTTTTTTTGGTTCTTCTCATACACTTCCATTTATCACCTCTAGAGCATCTTTTTGAAGGTTTTCCCTTTATTGCAAATTATTTATTATTAAAATTTTGGAAAATGAATAAGCAAACAAGAAAGTATAAACATTACCTATTTGTAAGTAGATGACCACCAATTTTCAAAAATTAAAAATGAGGTTATAATTTTTGCTGTTTTATGAACTAACTTTCACTGAGCAATATAAAGGTAACATTCTTTAACTATTCTAATTTATATTTAATGACACATTAATACTGTATTGCACAGGTGGCAAACACAAGTCCCATGGGCCAAATCCAGGCCTCCACCTTGTTTTATCCAGCCCGGCACCTTGTTTCCACCTGGCGGCAGCACTGAGCTCCTTGCCCCTAGTTAAGGAGCAGTTACATTTATACAGTCCTAAAATTACATTCAGCCCTCGGAAGGTAACTGCGATGCTGATGTGGCCCCCAGTGAAAATGAGTTTAACACCCCTGTTCTATTGTATCATAATATTTTAATGACTTTTTTGTTACCCATTTAGGTTGTTTTCAAACGTTTGCTATTGTGAAAAATGCTGTAACTTTCTGTGTAGTTAACTTTCAGCACATTCATGATGGCTTCCTTAGGATAATTCTCAGAAGCAGAGCCGATAGGCTGATTGGTTTCTGTATTCTTAAAGCTTATGACACATTTTACCAGATTGCCTTCCAGGAAGGTTGTATGGATGTATTTGCTCCTCCTTATCCACATTGATTACCATTGTTCTAACATTTGGGGTTTTCTTTTACTTTTATTAATCTTATTTCTATTTTTATTTCTTTATTTTTTGCTGTTATATATTTTTTGTTCTGTTTCCAGTCATTTTTTATTTTCTCTTTGTTTAACTACCTGTTCATCATATTTGCCCATTGTTATAAATGGATGTTCATGTTTTCTTAACAATGTGGAAGAGCTCTTTCTCTACTACTATCCACAGCCTTTTTCATGACCAGAAAAGCGAAAGTTATATGGATACCTTGATCCGACGTCTACAGCTGTATTCTCGAAACCTGGAACATCTGGTGGAGGAAAGGACACAGCTGTACAAGGCAGAGAGGGACAGAGCTGACAGACTTAACTTTATGTTGCTCCCAAGGTAAGGCAAGGCTGCCTGCTGATGCAACTTCCCTCAACAACCCAGCCCTGCCTCGTGTATAACGCTGAAACCTTCAGCATATTCATCTAGCATTGTTTTGCTTTGTATCTATTTAGGATTGTTTCCTTTCGCATATTCTTTAACAGACTGAATTTAAAAATGCATGGACCTTGCTAAATCTTGTTCTGGTTTGCACTCTTAACACCTTAAAAAAGAAAGAAAAAGGTTATTTTCAAGTGGCTGTGTGGTGCCACGGAGGGAGTGTGGACTGTGGAACTGGAAGAGCCTGGTTCCCACATCTCTATGCCACTTTCACTAAGTCCAGGAGTTCAGGCATGTCGCTGTCTCTCCTCAGTCTCAAAATGGAAATTAAAGCTTCCCTATGGAATCTGTGAGCTATGAGGCACTTCCAGGCACTGTTAGTTTCTTTGCTTTCTTCTTTCTACTTCAAAGTAGAAGCCAAATGACAAGTAGGAGTGTTTTCAGTGGGGGAGGTGAGGCCACACCTCGGATGTCTCGCCTCTGAGGCGTGTGCAGGCTGATCCCCATTTGTGAAGCAATGTATCAGACATGTCAGGGAGAAAGGAAGTGAGGTTGGAATCCCCAGACAGTTTAAAATTTTAAGTGTTGGTACTCAGGAGATAACTGAGGAATGTTAAAATAAGCAAGAAATTAAAAATGTGAAGATGTAAATGTGTAAAAATGTGAAAAAATGTGAGGAAATAGGTGTAGGCCAAGGTGCCCTCATCTGTCACAGTGAGAAGTAATGTCCCCTTCTCGTCAAAGTATAAAAAATGTCCTATTAGGTTAAGGCTAAGGAGGCAGCCTAGCATTGGTGAGATCAGAAATGGAGATCAGCCAGGCCTGACTGCAGATCATGGCTCCACTACCTGTCGTGCATGTGCGATCTTGGGCGAGTTACCTAAATGCTCCAACCTGACAGGCTGGCTCAAAAAATGTCCTGAAAGAATGTGAAGGATTTAAGGAATGTACTTAGCACAGTGCCCGGAACCTCTGTAGTTGTTATTATATATAATAGCTATGGCTTCTATATATAACTTGTATTAGTTATTATTTTACATTGAACCCATGCTTATTCAGAATATCAGTTCCACATTAGTAAAGGAATGAATTCGAGATTGTAGGAACTGTTTTCTAAATAAATAGTTTCTCTTCTACAAGCTTGAGTGAAGAGTAAGAGTTCTATTCAGTCACTTGGACCTCAAGAGAGGCTGATATAGAACCCAGGTGCCCTCAGAGAGCCAAGGAACAGCCTGGCATTAGCACCCTTGGGATAGGCTGGAACCCTATTAGACAATTTCTATCTGCGCTCCATAAATGTTAGTTGCATAATGCATACGTAATTCCTTGCCTGGCCTTTGACGCTGAGTTGCTACAAAAACAATATCCTGATTATCTTGCTGCCTTTCCACAGTGTCATCATCAGTGATTTTAATGTTACTCAAATGATTTCAAACAGCTGGCTCACCACCACCTCGGGTTTTTTTGTCCCTTTGGTGCCATGTGCCACTTTGACCACTAGGGGGCAGACGTTTTCATCGCATTGAAGAGGCAATAGTGCACAGATCTCTTCAACAGCTGCAGCACCCCATGACACCAGTGCAGCTCACTCTAACTTATGTAAAAATCTTTGTATTTGCAAAAAGGAAATGAACAATAACTAGAAGAATCAAAAAGAAATATTCACAGCAAAATTATTAATAAACTTAAGACTGCATGTAGGAACCAGATACTATTGTACTTAAACACTTGAACAAACAGTTCCCGTTGGGGTTGTTCTAAATAGATTAAAGTAGCAGGTTTTTTTCTTCTTTGGGCCCTTCTAAGATACCTTCTCTGTGCGTTCATTTTATCTGTGTCAGCAATAAGCTGTTAGGAAAGCTGCTCATGTGAGGTCATGGCCCTTCATGCATCTACCAACACTGGTGTCTCTATTTTCTAAGCTCATAAGACTTTTCAGATATAATCAGTGAAATGAAGGGTAAAGACGGCAAAATATTCAATTTTATCATCACAACTAGGAAGCCTCCAAAATAATCTGCACCCTTATACTGGGCATGTCAAGAACAGCCACCCCAGAAGTGCCCCTGTTGATTCAACAGCCACACTAAACGATGTGTTGTCACTACACCAGTTGAGCAACTTCCCTCCAAGCTCTGGAGGCTTTCTAAATATTTTTTGTGATTGGCTGTTTTCTGGGAAAATGCCAGACGTTCTTCCTGGGCGAGAGTCAGCAGACCACCCGTTCTTCCCCACCTCCCCAACTGCCGTCCCAGGCCTGGGGTGTGGGAGCGTGCTGTGGGATGAAGGTCCAAAGGATGGGATGTTGCTGCTCGTTGTGGCTGTGGGACCTTGTGAAAGTCCTACTTTCCTTTAAGCCTCAGCTTTCTCATCCATATAAACAAGGGATCTAATCTCAACAACTTTTATGGCATCTCCCAGCTCCCAGGTTCTGATTCCAGTGGTTGCATAGTCAGATCCTTCCCAAAGTGATTCTAAGGGCAGACAGGTGGCATTTGGCTTGTGTTGGGGTTGGGGTAAATGGAAAGGTGGCTTGGCAACTAAAGGAATATGGAGTCCCTTCCTGTGGTTCTTCTTTCTTAATTCTGAGTCTGATATTCTGCTCTTTATATCTCTTCAACAAAGATATTCTGAGTTGCTTCTATTTGATGTCTTCGGTTTTAGCATCATTTTAACTTACCTACATGGTAATTGACTTTGCTTTTATTTAAATATGTTTAAAATAAAATATATTTAAAATAAATATACTTAAAATAAATATATTTTATTTTTTAAATTATTTTATTTAAATACATTTAAATATATTAAATATAAAAATATATTTATTTATATAAATGAATGTAATACAAACAAATATTTAATATCATTAATATAAATATATTTAAAATAAATATATTTTTAAAATTCTGGTTCAGAGTATATCAGAATTAATTTTTAAATGAATATTCCTTCATAGTGATAACAAACAATGCCATATTAAACATGCCAGGGAGGTAAAACCATTGACTTGGATGAGAAAGATCTGATAGCTGTAGCCATTTAAGCTCTTACATTAATTACACTCTCCTCAGCATCTGGATGTATAGCTGTATCTAAAAGAAACTATGAATAGAGACGTAAAAAAAAAAATGGGCAAGTATGTGTATGTATTAGGGTTACATAGCATTAGAATTATGTGTATGAGTATTAGGTTCAACAGTCAAGTGCTAAGTTAATGCTGAACCTGCTTAGAGTCATCTAAGTTCAAATATATATATATATTATATGTGTATGTACATAATACATTCATGTATATGGTATATGTAACATATCTTTGCTTCCTAGCCATCCAGTTCCCAAACTCTAGAATTCCTAGTGGAATAAGTCAATGAGACAGTTTGTCTCAAAGACTTATGTAAAAGAAGAAAAAGATTACTGAAGTTGATGGCATTTTTTTTCCTTCCTTCTAGGCTAGTGGTAAAGTCCCTAAAGGAGAAAGGCATTGTGGAGCCTGAACTGTATGAGGAAGTTACAGTCTACTTCAGTGACATTGTAGGTTTCACCACCATCTGCAAATACAGCACACCCATGGAAGTGGTGGACATGTTGAATGACATCTATAAGAGTTTTGACCACATTCTAGATCACCATGATGTGTACAAGGTAACCACTTTTCCCAACAGGTTTAGATGATTGTATGGCCTTCAGTCAGCAGGGCCAGAATTGGTTGTTCCTGAGATTACTCAGATTGTTCCTGATAATTTATGATTTAATGAATCAGTGGTTGGATCTGAGCTGAAAGCGAAAGAAAGTGGAAGAATAAGAAGGGACGGAAGTCAAAATGACCATGTGACTTAAGAAGCAGCTTGAAGGGAACAGCTTAAAGTTCAACAGGAATGAATTTTGGACATAAATTTAGAAAAAATGACATACTCTCAAATCATCTTCAAAAAATGGATAGTGTTTAGGCTGATGGCAAGTGAAGCAGAGAAGACACCAGAGTTATAATAAGTAGAATAGGAATATCTTGCTGTTGAAACAGCGAGCATCCTTCAAAGACTAAAGAAGAACAGGGAGAACTTTGTGTAAGTTCAGAATTGGATCTACAATATTACCTGACTAGAGTGCTGCTAAGTCTCAGAAGAGTAAAGGAGAACTAAGTTCCCATATTTGCATGTTGGAAAAGCAGCAGCCCGAATGCAACAAGTAACCTTAGAAATAGAGTTCTCCATTCAAATCCCAATTTGCCCCTAGCTAGCCCTGTAACCTCATAAAACATATTTAACTTCTTCAGGTCTTTGTTCTCCTATGTGTAAAATGGGATGATAATAATACCTACCTTAACGGGTTATTGTGAAGATTATTTAGATAAACAATATACCTGAACCCTGTATCCTTAAGCAAAGCTTAGAAGTCATTCATACAACACTCTATCATAATGGATATTACTCATAGAGAGGACTTTCCTTTTAGGGTTTGTCATAGCCCAGTCCTCACAGATGCAAGTCAGAAAGCCATATTAACAATAGTTCTTGTTGGATAGAAAGTAGTATGCAATTAAGAGATAGCTGACAAAAAAAGTTAACTAACCAATAAATATCAACTATGTATATGATTGTGACAATTAAAAGGCAGGGCATTTATCAAAGAATAATTTTTATACAATACTGTTGATATAAACCTACTAGTTATTATAAGCAAAGTATAGAGTCACCATACTACAAGAATATGTGTTATGTCTTGAAGGAATCTACAATTATATTTTTTTCAAATAGTATGTGGAAAATGGTAAGTGCTGAAAATGACTTTTCTGGTAATTAAAGGTATTCCTAAAATTATGTCAAGCTGTTCAGATTTGAAATACATAAACATTCATAGAACGGTCAACACATCTGGATGATTTACATTATGATGAAGTACTTGCATATTGTGATAATCATTTATAGCTGTTTTGTCATCCATATTACTAGACTAGAAAAACCCTGAAGAAATTAGCGTAGAACTGATACCAGATAAAGTGTACAGGGCTACGATCATACCCAGTTCTCTTTTGTATCTGACATGTGATTAAATGCTTCTGTTTAATTTCTTGTGCCTTTTGAAGTGGCAGATTCACTGATGAGAAACTATTTCCACAGGTGGAAACCATTGGCGATGCCTACATGGTAGCCAGTGGTTTGCCTAAGAGAAATGGCAACCGGCATGCAGTAGACATTGCCAAGATGGCCTTGGATATTCTCAGCTTTGTAGGGACCTTTGAGCTGGAGCATCTTCCCGGCCTCCCCATATGGATTCGCATTGGAGTTCACTCTGGTATGGCGTTGAGCATTGTAGCGAATAGAAACCATATGTATCTCTGTGCGCCAACTAAATCAGAAAGGACAGTCTTCAAACATGATCAGTTTTCACATGAGGTTCTCTCTTGACTCTGTCTGCCAAAATGAGGTCCCATTATACATCCCGACATAATTAGACCCATTCCCAGAGACTCCAGGAAACAGCACTTTTGACAGCACCTTTTGTTACAGAGCAAACAGAAAAGGTCCGTTATTGTCCGCCGCCTTATGGAAAGATGTCTCTCAAAGCCAGAGATTTGTGAAAAGGAAAGGAAATGTTTATTTAATGCTATACGGAGTTAAAGTAGCAACTTAACTTCATTAAAATATCAAAGTCCTTCAGGATACCCACAGACACCCACAGTGCTTCCTATCTCCCTCTGCCCTAAGTCAGGGTACCGTACTTGCAAGGAAGAGAAGCACACGTCCGGGATCCAGGCTCTTGACACCGTCAGCTGTGTCGTTGTCCAGGCAGGATCTCTAATTAATCCAAAG